>JAYMSW010003990.1:0-11505 GCA_036897725.1 Erodium texanum
CACATAAGTAAAAAAGTAACAAAGAAGGTGCAAGGGATCGTTACCTTGCTAAGACTGAAACCCTAAGAACTCTGCTCTTGAAGACTGGATCGCGGCCGAAGAAACGAGCGAGGCAGAGATACAGGATAGCATTTTCTGAAGTGAGCTGCGTGGGTTTATGTAGGGGAAGCGAGTGCTAGGGTTTCAGGTCGCCGTCATGTCAGATTACATTTCTGTCCCTGATATTTTGATGGAATTACGTAAGGTGTCCCCCGCTTTACTTCCTCCACAAGTAAAAGTCAACGATATTTCTACAAAACGTGACCGTGTGGGACCCTTATAGGATGGGCTACGGTACAAAATAGTTGGGCCGGCACTACTATAACTATTGTTGTTCACAAATTTTTTAAGACAAAAACACCCTTACAGTTCATTTAGGCCATCAACAGCCCAGCCTCAAGCGGATTGCCGATGAGCCCCTTTAGAGGTCAGCAGCCGGAGTTCTCAGACAATGGGTTGAGAACTCCGGTTGTCGACCTTAGCAACTAGAGGAGAGTTGTAGATATCGAGAACCTTATTTTGATTGTCAGTGAAGGTTGCGGAAACGCAATACTCCCTCTGAAAGCCTATTCTGGTACGGCTATGGTGACAAATATACCTCTATCCTGGTCAAGTCGAGACGACAAAAAGGAGGAGGTAGTCGATCCTCATGCCGACCTTGGGCCATCGTCCATATCTCCCAATCATAAAAACAAAATGTTAGAGGCCTTCCATGATTGTTAAGGCACCCATTTTGCAAGGTGTTTTTAGAGAATTAGTAGAACAACCATATGTCAATATCTGAAGTGTAGTCATGTATTTTTAGTGTAAATTGAAACCCAACGCTCTGGTAGCATCACACTTTTGAACAATGTAATCGTCATGTTCCATCACTGCTCATATAATACGCAGAAACACATGTTGCTCCATCCATAACCGACGAGGAAACAGCTCTAGCTCGTACGTCGAGTACTAGCTAAAGTAGTTGCTCATGACCGTCCACCTGCATCTATCTCAAATACCTTTTCTTGTTTCAACGATAGTTGTTAGATGATCCTTCTCTCGCAGGTGGATTCATCAAAGCGGCGTACTCCTTCTCGGCTTCCTCGATCGTCAGATATGTGATGACACTCGTGGCTTTGTCCAACAAAGTCTTCACTTTCGTTCAGATGCATTTCGTGTTGATGGAAAAAGAACATAAATTGGAAAGAGAATAATTTGAATTTTTGATGGTTTGAAGGTGAGGAATGGAGGAGTACGGATTGACTAAAGGCGTGTATTATATTTATAGGTACAAAATTATTTTATTATTTTTCTGATTCTTTTTTTTAAATGGTCATCGGCAGTCATTTTTTTCTGAATTTATATGCCATGCGCCGCTTCCCGATTGGATTAGACGCATCTGAGGTCAGAGCATCATCACACACAATCTCTGATATCAGAGGTCGTGAGGTGGCATTTGATGACATCATCGAGGGCCGTCTAGTATTGGTGTACATGAGAGGCATTTCCTCTAACTCTTGAAAAGACATAATATGTACAGTATTCAAGGGGTCGGTGGTTCTAAAATTGGGATTCATTTCTTGTCGCAAATATTCACTTGTATCATCTTCTCGGTGTAGTACATATTGCATATGGAAGGCGGAGGCGTTCTTCACCGTGTAGGTCGTTCGACTATGTCATCCAAGGTGTTCGTCGTTGTCTAAGTCTTTCGATATTTTAGTCGCCATTCAGGTTGTCCGAGGTGTTTGAATATTTCGTCTACTATTTAGGTCACCTAGATGTTAATCACAAATCCAACACCATACTGATGATCTGACCGCGTGCTAAGATTTCCCCCATCTGTGGATCGGATCGAAACCTGTCTAGATCAAATATTTCCACTCTCTAAATTCGAATCAACCATTTCCCGAGTATTGTCTTCTCCATATTTGTTGTGAGGTCCTATAACGTCAAAGGATGAGTCAGGCTTGCCAATGAGAGTTGACCCTTCCTTGGGCTCGACGTGTGTTCTTCAGCAGGATGCCTATTCGGTGTCCGTCTCTCTATTGATGAAGCATTTTGATATGCAATTGGTTACAAGGAAAAAGAACTTACGTGTAAACTTTTTAGGAGTAATTTCGTCACTTTACATAAATTTCAACAGATTTCATCATTTTTATCCGACTGTATAATAAAAATAAAATTCAAGATAGGAGTTTACACATTCAACCCGTCAAGGCTAGCCTAATGGATAAAGGAGTTATTTCTCTTCGTCAGCGGGATCGAACCCTGGTGGGGATAATAATTGTTATTTGTAGTTGTTTGTCTTAGGTTATCCCATGTGTACGTTTGGTACACTTGTGCGTTTGGTGCACTTTTTGATCCAGACTGGTCGTAAAGTAGTACACAAGTTACGTTCATTCAAGAATGACTGTAAGAATTATTATTCCCACTAAGTACGCCAAGTATAAAGTTTGTAATGTTACTACCATGACATGTATCATCAATGATTCAAAAATGTATATTTTCTTGATTGATATAATATAATATAGGGAAAACTGCAAGAACTTACTGTGAAGTTGTTCTGTTTTGCAAGTAATCACCGTGAACTTTAAAGTGTCTCAATTTCTCACCCCTCATTTTTTTTTTGCTTGCAATGTTAACCAAAACTAATTGGTTCCGTGAGATAGTGGTCATGTGCCACGCATGTCCCGTAAAACATTAATTTTTTTTTTCCAGATTTATCCTCGATTGAACCCTGTTTGGATTTCAATGTTCAAAAATCGTGAAATTCATCTCTCTTGTCCACTGTGCTCTGATTGGAGCTGAAGAACGAGCCTCCGTCAACCCAAAATTTTGGGACCGAAGATCTAATCCGTTGGTGAAGGTAAGTTGCTCTGTCTGTCTTCATGATTTTATGATTTGGGGCACGTTTCTCTCAACTGATATTTAGGGCACGATTTGAGGATTTGGGATCATGAGTGATAGAAGCTCCATTGTCCATCTTGTTGTTCTTCACATTGCAGATTCGTGATGGTAAGCTTCTTGATTCACCTCATTTAGCATATGCATATGTAATCTTTTCTTGATTCAGCTTTGTCCGTCATCATTGGGCACGCTTTGGGGATTTAGGGATTATTCAATTTTTTTTAATCTTCGTGATGTTCAATTTGTCATAAGTAATTGGAATTTGGATTTAAGTTTATGCATATGCTGATTAGGAATAGGTTATACTGTGAATTGGGGAACCCCTTTCATTGATTATGATGTGGGAAGATTGATTTTTTTTTATTGCCCTTATGTTGTTGCTTGGAATCTTGGTTTTGAGAATGGAGTATTTGATTTCTCCGATAAATTAATTAATTGGATTTGAAAAATTAATTGAATTAACATGGTATTTTCTTGTTTTATCTTGTGTTCTCTCAAATTTTGCAGTTGAGCTGAAATTATTTAATTTACAATTGTACAAAATGAGAAATTAATTAGTTTACACAGTTCATCTTAGACGTTGCTATGCAACATTCTTCAAATGCCATTTTCTATGTTATTCATTAATAAATTATTTCATTATTTTGAAGGATGTAAGAGGTCGAGTTAAGGGATCGATCCAATGTTACTGTAAGGTAGCGGCTCTTGTACGAACGTCGTTCTCAAAAGATAATCCCTGGTAGAAGATTTCTTGGATGTGGGAAATTCACTGTAAGTATATGATGTTGTTTAATCTATTTAGGTTATGTTTATTTTATTGTTATGATGCAAGCTAACAAGTTGAGATGTGCTGAATTTTCATTTTATCATGATTGAGCAAAAATTCAAGAAATGCAATTTTTTGGAGAGGATTGATCCTGAAGTGTGTACTTATGGGAGAAGAGTGTTTCCTCTATTCTGTGAAAAAAAATCAAAAGTTTAGAAGATATGTTAGGAAATGAACAAAAAAAATGTGGAATTGTTGGAAGAGAGGGAAGCGTTGAAGGTTGAGTTGCTATTGGCAAAAACACAAATGATAAATGATAAAAATGAGGGTATGCAAGTGGAGACATGAATAGTTAATTGGAAATTAATGATAATAGTGATGTTTTTGTGTTATGTAGTATATTTGTATCTAGGTAGTACTACTGTAATGATAGAGAACCAGCTGTATCTTCCTTGAATTATATTATGTTGTTCGTATAATTATGTTATATTTGTCTTTCAAGTGCTTGGAGAATCAAAAAGATAATAAATTTATTTATTAGTCTACTGACTTAACTGACTTCATTAATATAAACTTGAAGTCATCTTGAAGAGGTTCTTACATTTACAGCTCATAGATGTTGCCCCCATAGAAAGATTCTACTATCAAAAAATAAAGCTATAAGCTAGTGTTCAAAAGTAGGCATGCATGTGACCGTGTAGCGTTCCAAGAAAGCATGTGACTCAATGGTCTCTATCATCTACTCTGCAGGTTGTGCGTTACTAACTCGTACAAGCTCAAAATGTTGTGTTACCCTAGATGGTTGGCTGTAGCCTCCAACCTCAGTTGTTCCTCTTCGAATCGATCTTTTAGCTCTAGGTACTATTGTTGTTTCACTGAAGCGAGACTGTAGAGCAAGAAATAACAAAGGTAGTAATCTAGTTATCATTAAATCTTGCTTCATCAATTTATGGAGAACCTTTACCAGAATGATTTTCTTCATCTATTTTGACTTGTAAGTAGATAAATTGGAATATAGGACGCTATCAAAAATTGATTCGGAGAGGAAAGCTGAGTGATGCTAATAGTGTTCCAAAAAGTGGTGCAAATACTAGCATACAAAGAAAATTGATTTCCTTTATAAGCTATAATCATAGGAAATAGTTAAATCAAATGTTTTAACGTATTGAAGTCATAGGAATCTTTATTGAAATATGTTTTCCATAAATAGCACAATATAATAAAATGTGTTTGAGTAACTATGTTTAAACCTGCTGATTTGTGAAGGACTGCCATTTCGCTTGAGCTATTCCTCGAGTTGGTATTGGAGATAATTGTGTAGAGGCCTATTTTTAAAACAATGTAAACATTAATAATTCATCTTTATCTTACCTGAATTTGAAACAATAATTACATTAGTAGTTCATCATACCTAAATTTGAAGTCCATATTTCAACATAGTCTTCTTGATCATTTCATGACCCTTTGGTTGTTTTCTTTTCTGTAATCGAGCCTGAGCTGTTGCCCTATTCTTTTCCATTCAGATTATCTCTTCTGGAGTACAAGTAATTATTTCATCAGTTGGCCCTTTGTTTTTTAGTTGTTTTCATATGTGACACTATGCTTTCTTCTTCAATCCAGCTTCCCTCTTTCTCTCAATAATAAGTGTCAATGCTTCATCTATAGCACCCGAGGAGTTACTTGAAGAACCTACATGCTTCCTTTTCACAATCCTTCGGTGCATAACATTACCAATAGTTTCCTCATCAATAATGACTCAATGATCATCAACGTTCGACCCATGTTCTTTTGTTGAAGATGACCTCCTGCTATGCCCAACATTCCCACATTTACTACAACTGAGTTGGGAGTTCGTCTCAGGAAACTTATGATCATCTTGCATTGGTCCTCGCTTCGCCCATCCTTTTCGTCGCCTCACTCGTGGACGCCCAGGTGGTTTACGAACTTTTGGAGGTAGTATGGTTGGTCGTGTCTTAGGCAAGGCACTACATTCCTTCAAACCAACTATAGGGAAAATCCGTCTTTTATAAATAACTCTGAATGTTTCTGCATAGTAGTAAATGTTTACCCGTTCAGTTGGGTTCCCCCTACCACGCTGAATAGCAGCAACTCTGTGTTTCCACGGAATCCCTGTCAACTGAAAATCCAAACAAGATCAACTACCTACACCCAAATCAACTAGATAGTTGTCGTCCTTCTCAGTGACCTCATAGATGTTGTTCCCACTTATTAATGCAACACAACTCTAAGACTGAACCATATTAAAGTGTAACTTTTGAACAATTCTTGGGAACAGATGATGTGTGTGGCCTTTCAATTGGTTCCCTTTGGTGTGGAACCATTTTATTAGCTTCTTGCGGTAAAACTCTAAGAAACTAATAATTGATATTGCTCTACTAGGGAGGACCCAGGTGTTGAAACTCTCACATATGTTACTAGTCTGCGATCCACAACAACCCTAGGAGTATAGTAGGCTTTGCACCAGGATTTCAGGTCTTTGTCATTGAGCCACAAGTATGCCTCTTTGTTAACTACTGCCAACTTCGCCATATGTTGGTGAAATAAACTTTTACTAGTTGTAGTCGCACACAACCACAAGAGCCTCTTGCATTCTTCAGACTTAAATTTCTGAAACCAATTTTCGTACATATGTCTCATGTAGTGTCGATGTTCAACCTTCTTCTTCTGGCTCTTGAATACTTCAACTAATCCCTACATATTACACAACAAAATGTAGCAGACAAAGAATGAATCAATCATGAATTCTCGAATTTATTCTAAGAAACTACAAGATGGTGAAGAAATGAAGTTAGTATGCATACCTTTTGTTTGTCAGATATGAAAACCCAACCTTTTTCACCATGCTCCCCAAAATCTGCAAAGAACTGTTCAAGAAACCAAGTCCAAGACTCTTTATTCTCCTGCTCAACGACTGCAATAGCAAGCGGGAACATGCCATCATTAGCATCTCTACCCATGGCAGACAAAACCTAGCCGCCATAATACCCCTTCATGTGGCACCCGTCAAGAGCAATGAAAGGCCTACAACCTGCCTCAAAGCCTTTGAGTTGTGCTTCATATCTTATATAGATCCGAAGGAACCTTGGGGGTACACGTTTATCAACATGGATCGTGCATATGCTACCAGGGTTACTTGCTATCAACTTTTCTACATACTTGGGTAGCATTGCGTATAGTGCAGCCTCGTCACTTACACACATCTTTCTCCCTGTCTCTATGACTCGATAAATCTTGGTTTCATTCACATGAATACCTAGGTCTTTCATAATCATGCCCTGAAATGTGTCCACTTTAATTTTTTCATGGTCTCGAATATAGTCCTGATATCTACAAAAAAACATAATTGCATGATTAGCATCATATAGGCATAATCAACCAAAACCGAAATTACATAAGGAAGAGTTCAAATTTACCGTATGGCAAGTACACGTGCAATGACAGACTCGTTCTGAAACTTTGGGGGACATGAGTGCATGGGTCTCCAGGTCTTAATCTGTAATTGCTCCGAACGATTTGCTTTGTTACACCATATGTAAAACAAGCACCCTGCTTCTTTGCAATAAACTCCCAACCAACTCTTGTCATTTCAGCTCTTCCCATACAAGAAACTTTTCTCTGCAGCATACATTCTCAACACAAGACGAAAGACAGTGGCATTTTTAAATTGATCTCCAAGTCCTAATTCGATATTTCTCAATTCAGACATCGAGTTCCACTCTTTCGGAACTCTGGCCAACTGAACACCTAATGCTCTAGTCCAATCTTCGTCTACATCCGCTTCTTCAAAGTCATCTTCAGGCCCTATATCGTCCTCCTCAACTTGTTCTACATTTCTTAGTTCACAATTAGGGTCACCCTCATCACCAACATTTCCTTCTTCAACCTCATCACAAAGCATCTTCGATGTGTATAAAAACTTTTACATCCTCATCATGTACCTTTTCAGGAGGATTGATATGAACTTCTTCCTCCTCCGTAATAAAATCCATATCAATTAATTCTTCTTCAAACTTGTTGTTCATACCAATTAAAAAATCACATTCCCCATCCCCTCCCATAACAAAAGGGTCGCCGAGGGGTATAGATTATTGAATTTAGAGTTATGGGTTTTGTATGCTGAGAGAGATGCAGTGGCAGAAGAATGGACGAGAGAGAGGAGCATTTTTGGTTTTGCAGAAACCGCTACAAGTTCTTCAGTTCGCAGAGTGAAGAGAGAGTGAGGATGGTGAGAGAGAGACACGGAGCAGTCGATATTGGTTTATATCGAAAGAAGAAACGACGCCAGGCTCGTAATGAGTTTTGAAGCTTCGACTTCAAATTTCAAATCAGATTCAACTTTGACCTCACGAGAATCAAGCTTCAATAATAAAGCTCAGTTATGGTTGCATCAAAAGTTTCACCAAGGTCGGACTCTCTAAAGAGGATTTTTCAAACCCAAGAATTTTTGCAAGCTGAAATCTTTCGATATAGATCGTGTGTGTTGGCTGAAATTTTTAGAAACACAAAGTAAGGAACTTACCTTGAATCTGAGAAGCCCTTAAACTAATGTAGAATTTGGAAGGGGAGATGTGTAACACGTGAGCAACTTGGAAAGGGTATTTTACTCAACACACTTTACTTTTCACGGGACCTGTTAGGTTTGTTAACGTTGCAAGCAAAAAAAGATGGGGTGAAAAATTGGGACAGTTTGAAGTTCACGATGATTACTTGCAAAACAAAGCAACTTCATAGTGAGTCCTTACAGTTTTCCCTTAATTTTAAAATAAAAGGTTGATTGATACAAAAATAAATTGAACTAAATATAAAATATGTATGATTGAACTAAGTCAATCATATTCGAATGACTGAATACATAACATTATCAACAATTCAAATATCGAAATATGGAGATACATATGTCTTCAGACACATGCAATTGTATGCTGAGTCATGTCACGTTATGATCTGACCACTATAAATGTCAATGAAAATATGGAAGATCAAACATACATAAAGAACGTAGTTTATCATGAGGTTTTCTATAACATTTTTCCCTTCCAAATGTGAGACAAGTAAAGAAATATTAAAAACCAATAATTAACCATGTCTATCCTTGCTTAAATAAAGGTTATATGATCTATAATGTGGCACGTGATATTAAAATGATAAATTTAATTAAACAATAATACACATATAATTTAATTTAAGTAATAGTATAATTATTAAGATCAAATTAAATAGAATATAAATTAATTTGGTATCACCCGATTTTATTAATTATAATATACTTTTTGATTTAGGTTAAAATACAAACTTCTTGTTAAAATACAAACTAACGGATTAATCTCAACCATTCAATTTTTCAGTTCTACCACTTGTCACAATTTGGTGCAGTTAGTCAACTTTCACCCTTTTTACTACTTTATTTATTCCCATTTTGTTTGAACTCCGATTCACTTCGTTCCAACGCCAATATTTTTATTTTCGAGGTCTACAAAACAAGACCGATTTTAAAAAGGTTTAGTGTTAGGGGTTTAGGGTTAGTGGTTTAGGGTTTAGAGTTAGGCTTTAGGGTTAGGAGTTTATGGTTTATGGTTAGGAGGTTAAGGTTCAGTGTTAAGGGTTTAGGGCTAGTGGTTTAGGGTTAGGGTTTAGGGTTTGTGGTTTATTGGGGTATGGTTTAATGTTTAAGGTTTATAGTTAGGGTTTAATATTTATGGTTTAGAGTTGGGGTTTAGAGTTTATGGTTTAAAATATATGCTTCACTTGTTTTGTTTTGTAGATCTCGAGAAAAGAAAAATATTGGCCTTGGAACGAAGTGAATCGGAGTTCAAACGGAGCGGGAATAAATAAAATAATAAAAATTGTGAAAGTTGAGTCATTGCATCAAATCGTGACAAGTGGCACCAACATCTAAGATTAATCCGTTGATTTGTATTTTAAGTTATATTTGTATTTGATCTCATGTCATACTTGTTACATACTTCGGTATGCCAAAGTGCACAATTTGCATATGTTTTGGTTCTGATTTTCTGAACATTTTCATCGACGTCACTTACTATTACGATTAATTAAGTTATAATAATGATACAAAAATTGCATATGGCAATGTTTATGACAGAGAGTGCAATGGGCTCAATCAACCATCTTGTGGCCTGCATACAACTTTGGCTACAATAATTGCTTGTGGTTGACCAAGCAAGAATCACGGTTTTGGCTTTTTCAAGGTTCATATATAGAAAAGTTTCAACAGCACGTGATCCATGCTCGTTTGAGTCAACATTATTGGTTAATGTACATTGTCCATTTCATGATTCTCTGGTGTGAAAATGCAGCGATAAAGATTCATAGTATGAACAAAATACTTCATATTCTAATACCTAGTGCTGCGGGGCCCTACTACAAGAGAACACCATAGTTATTCTAAACATGCAATACTAGCGAACATTATTAATATTAATTCTTGCGCAACTGATATCAAAATATATTTAGCAATACTCGGGTATTTATTGTCTAAAAATTTTATTTGAATCTTAATGAACCGTAGCTTGAAAACAGTTAATTAGATTTATTTTCTTTTTTGTACTTGAAAGATGTAAAAAAAATATGAGTGGAGCACCTTGTTTTCATATATAATGATATTGATAATTAAAATAAATAAGTTCGATTAAAGTGATTAAAATGGTAAAAAGGAGTATTGCCGGATTCGGAGAAAGTAGTGTCGAGATAAAGAGATAGGACACACATGAAATTGACTGGAAAAAGAAACTCATTTCTTCTAGTGGTAGAGTTTGACGTCGCCATGACACATTGACTTGTCCCACCACGTATGTGATTTCCTTTGATTTATTTTCAATAAAAATGTGTTATTTATTTCAAAAAAAAAAAATGAAAATGTGTTATTCTTGGAAGCTTAGAAGAAGCAGAGGTTTTTGCCACACACGTGTGAACATTCAGTTGTTAATTTTGGAATGATAAGGAGTGATAATGAAAGATATGCTCTTTCAAGACTCAGTCAACTTCTAAGATATGTAAAATAATATTATAAGTTTTGAGATTGTTCTTTCTTTTTGATGTGAGTTTTGAGATGGTTCTAATTTAGTACAATAATATCAAAACAAAGTCTTTCAATAATATCAAAATTTAAATATCGTTTGTTTTACTTTAATTTGACAATATATAATGACAAAAATATTCATAAAGTAATTTAGGGAGTTCTTGATTGTTTTATGTTTCTTATTGTTTTTTTCTTAGTTAATGTGATGTTTTTAATCCTATTTAATTCATTAACAATCGTATTTAGAATTATGAATGAATTTTCAAAAGTATACACAAAGAAAAGAGAAAAATGTTGTTAACACGATAAATTTAATTAAAATATGTAAACAATACTGTCAAATGATAAGGAAGAAGGAGCCGAATACTCTTTTTAAATATAATCATAACTTTACCAAAACATAACATGGATGTTTTTATTTATTTATTTTTAGAAATAATCATCGTATTTTTATTGCTCAATGTTATAAAACATTATAAACATAATAAGAATGATGTTTTTTTACCATCCCACTGTGGTCTACAAAACGCAGAGCAATTCTAAGCACTTAAACCATAATTACTCAAGCACCTCGCCTTATGTGTGTTCTAACATTTACGAATACTTCGTGCAATTTTTGAGAGTGAACCTACATATCTTATTCGGGAAATTAAATAGATAAAACTAAGACATAAAACTACCTCCTTTCTCCTTGACAGGTTTATTGCTTTGATCCATTCTAGTACCTTACAAATACTAATGGCTTCTGTAATCA
>JAYMSW010003991.1:0-11497 GCA_036897725.1 Erodium texanum
AATAAACTGGATTTGTTGGGCAGGTATTTATAATCATGACCTATACCATTTGAAAGGTATGTGAGTCTAGTTTCTAATCCAATGATTGAATTAGTGGCGCATGTTCCTTTCTTTGCATAGCTCAAGTATTGTACATGGATGTTCAAGAGTATCTAGGTAGTTGATTCCACTTGTATTGAGTCTTACTCTTGAGGTTTGTGATTCGGATATCATGATTTTAGTTATCACCTCTTTGTCTTCTACGTGTAGTTATTCGAGCCTAAAACTAGATGGATTATGAAGATGTTGGATTATGAAGGCATTGACACATATAATAGTCATATAAATGATATTGTTAATAAATCACTAGGGGAATGCCCGCACATTGCGTGAGGGTGATTTTTTTGTTATAAAATAATTGAAATTCTTCAATTGATTTTGTACCTTTTTATATCATATTGTTGGATGTTTTTAATTGTTTTTAGATAATTTAGATTGTCATATGATAACCTAATTAATGGAACTACATTAGTAATACGATGATGAAAAGATGTAGTACAAACATAAAAGTTGTAAGAAACCTATCTTATCAAATACGATGATGAACTGTCATCTTCTTATTCTCATTCTGGGTACCAAGATTTGGTATAGTTAGTTCTCAAGTTCTCTTGACAAAAAACCAATTATAATGTTATAAAAGAAACCTATCTTATCAAATGCTTCCATAAACTTGGGATCACTAGGTGATGTAGGATCTGAAATTTGAAAGTTAAGAAATGATGAGCAACTAAAAAAAATTACTCCAGATGTGGCATATCATTCAAAAAAAAAAAATCTGCAACTTCTTGCAGCAATCCCTCTCCAAGACAAATAAAATTATACCATTAACTGTCAAAAAACAAACTACTACCAAATTTTAAAAACCATAAAAAAAAAAAATGAACTTGTTGTACCTATTTTCCCACCCAACAATGCATGAGAAGGTAGGAAATCGGAATAGTGAAAGGAGAGGAGTGCCACGTACAACACCAAATAAATCTCAGCAGCACCAAAGAAGAGTCGAGCTAAAGATCTTTAAAAACACACCCCTTGAATAAGCATATAAAGATACTAAAAAATAATAGGTATTTCCTAAGAAATAATAAATGTCCTAGAAGAAAAAACAGAATGATAACAAATAGTTTGATTTATTCCTTCTCCTTAGCTTCATTTTCCTTTTGTTCTATAAGTTGCAAAATACAAAAATAATGAAGCTTCTCATTTAGCCAGCACTAAACAAAACATACAAATACAACCAAGCTGCAAGGAAGAGTATAGTGCCCATGTTATCACCTTATTACTAACCCGATGTTGAGCCAAGGCCTCAACTTGCTATGGATATGCCTCAGTAGCATAATCAGCATCTCAACCTGGAATGGGCAATCATTAGGTAAGGTCAAGGTAGGCAATGTGCAGACATGTAAACTGAACATGCGTCTGCCATTAATAGTGTTCCTACCAAGTTTACACCACAGTATTTGACATACCACTCATCTAAATACATCAATCATATTTAAAAAAGGAAAAATTGATCCAAGCTACTATTACATAGCCAGTACATTTGTTTGTGAGCATGACTAATAAGCACACAACGATTTCAAATGCATGCTAATGCCTAAAACCAAATCTTTACGTATGCGTATGCGTATGCAATGCAAAGTTCTTTTAGCTTCGAACAATTATAAATTTGCCAAAGGAGAAAGCTATAATACTCTATAATTAGTATTGATGAACATATGCTTTATCCAAATTTTTGCATCCACTGATAGGGACAGAAAATATACAACTACATGATCATCAGAACATGATATTTAAATGATTAAAATGTAACAAAAAGCTTGTACATAAATATGGGTGTTCTGTCTGCCACAAGGGCAACAAAATGATGTTCAAATTAGAAGAATGAAGACATTGATAGATGCACAGGCAAATGAAAAGGTATTGTCGCTGTAAAAGTCTGGCCATGAAAAGTATTTTTATAAACTTTGGGAAGTTTGAGCAGAAATATAAACTGAAAAATTCAGATTAGTGCAAACAATTTTTTCAGCAAGAAAAGAGAGTGAAATTTATGAGCAAAAGATTAATTTTTAAAGTGAAATTTGAATACATTTTGAACATGATCCTCTGGGAAACAAAAGCACTAACTCACATAAGAGAACATAATTTTCACAACGCCTCCAAGGTGCACTTCTCCTTAGAGAAAGGAAAAACAAAAACCATTCAAATGATAACATCTTCTTATAACCTAATAATATGCTTTATTGTAATCATTACTTGTCCATTAATCACTACTCTTTAACATGATATCGAGGGCCATAAATCCCAGTTCTGGTTAATCTGTGTTCAAAAACCGTGTGGAACTTCAACACAACTATGGAAGTGATATGTCTTTAAATCACAAACAATTACCAAGAAGTGGAATGACATTATGTAAATTAAAAGATCATAGTTGCAGAACGATACGTTTAAACTTCTAAGTGAAATAACATGATTTACTTCATAGATTGGCAAGAACTGAAACGGGTAGTATGCTACCTGGTGGCAGGAACGCTCAATATTCCTCATCATTCTGACTTTTTGGTGGTTTCTGTCTGCAAGGCATAATAATCATCCAATAAATAAAGAGAATAATCACTGCAATAGTGTAGTGCACTTAAACTAAGCATAATAGATTATTTTTTTAAAAAAAGAAAGAAGAAGCAAATTTCAATTGCATATTGCTCTGCATGCAATTCAAAAGCAGCCTGTAGAACATTGTAACCTTACATTCCCTTCAGCCTAGCTAAAATATCAGTGGCAGTATAATAGCTGAGAAGGATCATTGGTGTTGGCCAATTAAGAAATCCGGTACCTACACTGTGAAGAGTATGTATAGACTTATTCAGCAACGGGAGGGTAGATGGGACTCGACTACAGTAACCATAGGGTGGCGGGGACTATGGAAGATGAAGGTTGCCCCAAAAGTTAAAAATCTTCTTTGGCGGGCTGCTGTAGGTTTAATGCCCACTCGTGACTAGTTACGTAGGAGAGGTGTGGAAATTGAGGAATTAAGTTCGACTTGTGGGGCGATGGCTAAAACTGTTGATCATGTGTTTGTAGAATGTGTGGTGGCGGTGAGAGTCTGGGACTCGGCTTAGTTGAGTTCTAGACAGGGTCAAAACTTTTGGGCAACTTTGCAGTGGATTATGGAACATAAATCAGATGAAGAAGCAGGGAGATGGGGGGCCACGGCTTGGGCAATTTGGCAAAACCGGAACAATGCGATGTGGAGCTGCTTCTTGAGAGATCCAACTACTATTGCTCGGATGGCTAGCCTGCACCATGCAGCTTGCCGCAGCACAGACCCCTCAACAGATAGTGACAGCTACGAAAGCTCAAGGGCATGGCAGGGGCTTTATCGCTCAATCATCTATTGGACCTATATTTGCACGAAAATTATTTTGTCCAAGTTTGATCAAGCAGAAAGAAGCGGAAGCTCTGACTGTGCAAGATGCTTTGTGGTGGGCCAAAGAAAATGGAATACACAGGGTGGAAGTTGAAACTAATTGTCAGGTCATTGCATTGGCCATCCAGCAACGTAAACAATGGGTAGGCGTTTTGGGAGGTCTAATTTTTGATTGCTTATATTTACTTTCATACTTGACCTCTGCAAAGGTATGTTATGTTCCTAGAATAGATAAATAGGGTTGCACATTGGCTTGCTCGTGAGGTGCTAGTTTGGCAGGACCATTTTTGGTCAGGGAATACAATCCCAGCAGAGCTAGCGACTCTTATTTTGGCAGATAACCCCGCCTAATGAAGATATATTTTCAAAAAAAAAATCCCAATCTAAGCAACCCTATAAGTAAGGTGCAGATCTTTTTTGAGAACAAAAACCCAAACCCACATAAAAACATCATTTTCATAACAAATTAATAATCAAACCACAATTACAACCTCTGGTGCTACTCGGTGCACTAAATTGGGTTTGAAAGGCAATGTGTTTTTCCAGTATATCACATGATATTTTCTTAATTGTTTCTCAGACACCAATTGGAATTTTTTTTGTTGACTTTTCTTCTATGTTTTTCCAGTCGTAGTGGGCATCTAAGCATCATATTTTGATTATTATACTGAATTTGGGTTTGCTTAAAGGAATTCCAACTATGTTGAAGAGCAAAGTGTTGAATTTGAGTTTGCTTGTAGGAATTCCAACTATATTGAAGAGCGAAGTGGCTATGATATTTTCTTATTTGTTTCTTAGACAATCTTTAAATCAATTGTAGTTAGACGGGGTTAAGAGGCTATAATCACCGTAGCACTTACAGCTTTTGCAAACATCTCTCCATTAGGAACCTCCAAATAAACCTGTATATATACATAGAACGATCAGCAACACCAGCAAGCAGGTATGTATATATTCTAGTAAAAAACTATAATCTAACTGATGCTAACGTAGATATAATATTAATTTGTGAATTATGTTGAGCCTGCATTGCTAACATAGATTATAATTCACTTGCAACCTTCATCTGTGAATACTTGAACTGTTTTACCCTTTCGCTTTGAATTATTCAACTTGAAAAAGCTCAACTTTGCATAAATTGAAACAAAAATATATGTTTTGCTCTTTTCCTGTTAAAAAGAACACTGAAGAACAGAAACATAACCAAGCCAATGTTCAAATTCAGCAACATTCAACAAACAGATAGAATTGGTGCTAAACCAAATGGAGAAATCTAACTGATGCTAAACCCATCAACAACACAATCCCATATCGAAGCTATTTCACAAAATAAATATGTGAAAAATTGAGGAAGTGATGACCTAGAGGCACTCATACCGCTGCAGGCGCGGACGGAGCCGGAGGAGTTGCCGATAGTGAACGCGGCGCCGGAGTCTGTCCCGCGCTGCTGCTCCGTCAGAGGATCGAGAGAACTGCTGACTGCTCTCCATGAAGAAGTCGAGAGTGGAAGGCAAATACTACGTTGACGGCCGCAACAAATTCATAGAAGTTGGGGATGAAATCTTTACTGAACCTATTGTAGGCTGACTTGGATGGGAAATATTGATACCTTTTGTATTCTACCGGTTCAAGAACAGAAACAAACCCTACAAAATAGACCGTGGTGGAATTCTCTTCATTCAACATGTCCACCTGCTGCCCCTTTGATGATCCTCCTTTTATATCTATAGATATAGATATGACCTCGGTGATGGGGTACAAGTGGTGATTAAGGAAGGTTTTGGGGTCTGTTTCCAAGAGATTCACAATGAAGGCCACTGCTGCTGGGAAGCATAGGATGTCATCACGTTGACGATGGATGAGCTTCCTCATAACTTTTGAACTAGAAGAAGAAGAAGACGAGCCTAAGAAAAAGTATTTTAAATTCAAAACTGAAATGGTGGAATAATGCTCAAGCCACTAAGATTATGATGTAGCGACTCTGGCATACATGATGACAATGCAGACTACTCTAGAATGCGCGAGAAAAGAATGTGCCAAATCAACCTTCTTCTATAAAAAAAAAAAAAAAAGCCATATGCAATGAGTGACAATGTTCTAGAATATGTTGCAACAAGGGACGAAAACAACGTATATGTAACAGTCTTATGAAAAGGTCATATCGGATTCCATTGTACTCGAACAAAAATTATCAAAATCTCAGGACTCGAAGATACAGAAAATGGGAACTAGGCAAAGAAAAGAGTGGAGAACGAAACATAAAAAACTCAACGTCACATAAGTATGGAGGGTAAAAGTGGTACAGAAAAACCTTAAGTCTATAACTCATAAACAAAAATTGAAAGACAAGATGATTTATAATTATATGGCAGAGGATATTGCGACATATGCTCAATGTAGTGGAGAAACGATCATACAAGAGAAATTTAAACCTCATTAAGACTCTAACGAAAATCAGAAAGATGTAAAAACTGTTTCAACCCAGAGGACTTAAGCAAAGCATGCTGCCAACTTTTATGTAATGTTGACAAAGAAAATAATCACGAGGAAACTGACACTGAATTTGTTGAAACAAACGCTGAATATCCCCATGAAGTAGTACTCCTTATCCATGAATGATAATTATTCTATGGATTTATGATAGTGTCGTTGATGATGTTTAATTTTACATTTCGATTATTCAATTTACTTGTTTCAAAATTTATAATTCAAGTGAATGATGTCTCTTGATTTATGTATTTATGTGGTAATTAGACAATGAATGAATGTTTACTTTCTAAGATTAAATGATTTCACGTGTATCTACCTTCAATTGATCCTTGAGTGATTCAATCCTATATTGGTTTTCGAGTGTAAGAACGGGTATTTGCTAATTGCAAAAATTAAACGGACTTATCAGTTTTGAAGGGAAAACTCAAATGTTGTGTCATGTATAGTCAGCACCCACTCACTTGAAAGCAGTTAGCCGCTACGACCTTAACAGTGGTGATCAAAAGCAAATGCTCCCATGGTTAACACAGCAACAGCCCGCAATATGCTCACTCACACAACAAACTGTAGAACTTGTAATAGGAACTCGGAGTATATTGTAGTGGAAGATATGTTTGTAAAGGGTGAAAATAAAGGTACGAGGAGAGTTGTATTTATAGGAGAGGAGAGGAGCAAAACGAATCTGAAAAGGAATTGTAAAACGAGTGTGAAACGTATTTTCCAAGTAAAACATTTCCTAAACCGACTCCAAATGAATTAGGAATTGAGAGAAAAAATCAGAATGGATTATGCCCAAAAAGTTAATATTACTCCGCCCATGGGGGCCTTACCCAGACAAACAATAGTGACAGCAATGTGCATGCACGTTCGTGTGGGCAAGTCAAGCCCGTTTGGTCAAGCCCGTCCCCAGAATAACCCAACAACTAGTAAACTAAAGAAACAAAGCAACCAATATAAACCCACACCACACCTTGGTGTGTTTCCAATGTGGGTTAGGAATACAAGGCATTTATGCTATTATCCCAACAATCCCCCACAAAATAAAATAAAAGCCATAAAGGAAGTTTAAAGAAAGATTGAGAAATGAGTTCCTGAGCAACAGAGGAAAGAATACTTCAGCACCAATGTCTTTCAACTTGAATTGATACATCAATAAAATGAGAAAACAACTTACTATAAAAACAAGTGAATTACACCTTGAACTTATTTTTTTTGTTTCGGTTGAAACACTTCACTACACATACTGTACCATCAGAACTGCAAGTTTTGCGATACAACACATGCTATTGAAGGTCATACGTACACCTTGGTCTAATGAGTGCTCTAGGAAGATTCGCCCTCGTCTTTCGTAGATGGAGGTATCACTATCACACCCACGTAGATAGCTCCTCTAGTGCATCCAAATAACACTGTCCTCTACTACATCATTGTAGCACAACAATGGGCCTCAAGCCATTAAGGACATAAATTCTATCCTCTCAAAAACTCCATCAAGTATGTCTCTATAGCACCACCAAAACTAGTTATGGACAACCAATCAATAAGATCTATCAAGTGCGTCTCTACAACACCAACAATACTAGTTATAGATCGAGAGCGTTACTACGACACCACTAAAATTAACTATGAATCTACAAGCACTCCACATGTCCTACGGATGAGATATGCAATGCATCAAGACTCATATGGGTTCAATTGACCCCAAATGGGTATCCATCTTATTATCTTGATTCATGGGATTTAGCCTCATCCCCCAAGACAAGTCAAGGACAACTCTCCTTGACAATCCCTTAGTAAAGTGTTAGCAAGATTTCTCTCGAACTTCGCATATTCTAGAGAAATTGCTCCATGTCTCAAGAGTTGTCTAACCACACTATGCCTAATTCGAATATGTCTTCTTTTCCCATTATAGACATCATTCTTAGCAACACAAATCGCCGAGTGTGAATCATAGTGTAAAGAGACTGACGCATTCTATCTTCCTCATACAAGCGTATCTACTAATACGTTTCTCAGCTAGTCTGCTTCTTGCCCGGCCAATTAAAGGACAATGAACTCATACTCCATGGTAGAGTGGGCTATACAAATCTTCTTGCAAGACTAACATGAGATAGCACCTCCTCTCAAAGTAAACACATAGCCACTAGTTGAGCTGACTTCATCATTAATTGAAACCTAGTTTGCATCCCAATATCCTTCTAACACCGTAGGAAATCTGCTATAATGCAAGGACCAATCTATTGTCCCTTTTAGATACTTTAGTAGACGGTGAAGATAATTCCAATGTTCTTCACTAGGGTTGTGTGTCTGGTGACTAAGCCTGCTGACGTAATATGTTATAATGCAAGGACCAATATATTGTCCCCTTCAGATACTTTAGTAGACGAAGAAGATAATTCAAGTGTTCTTCATTAGGGTTGTGTGTATAGCGACTAAGCCTACTGACGGAATATGCTATAATGCAAGGACCAATCTATTATCCCCTTCAGATACTTTACTAAACGATGAAGAAAATTCCAATGTTCTTCACTAGCATTATATGTATAGCGACTCAACTTGATGATGGCATATGCTATATCTGGCCGAGTACAGTTCATGAGGAACATCACACTTCATATAACCTTGGCAAACTCTACTTGTGAAACACTTTTTACCCAAGTTCTTTAAGAGATGCATGGAAGTTTCATAGGGAGTCCTAGCATGCAAAATATCAAAGTGACTAAATTTCTTCAACACTTTTCAACATAGTGAGATTGACGCAAGGAGATGCCATTAGAGTTTTTAATCACTTTGACTCCTAGAAGGACATCAGCTTCTCGTAAGTCCTTCATCTTATAATGTGACAACAAGAAGTTCTTGATATCATTCACATCAATGATATTGTCCCCAAAAATTAACATGTAATCAGCATAGAGGCAAATGATCACAAAACTTGATTTTGTCACCTTAGAGTAGGCACACAAATCAAAGTTGTTGTCATTATTAGCCATCAGCCACTAGAGTGTGGTCGAATATATCACAGTACTATATGGGTGCTTGCTTCAAACCATAAAAAGACTTTTCAGCTTGCACACTTTGTCCTCTTGTCACAAATCCTTCAGGTTGTGATATATTAATCTATTCTTCCAAATCAACATTTATGAAAGTTTTCTTTGCGTCTATCTGATAGATTAGCAAGTTGTGAATATCAACTAGGCGATCAAAGATCTAATTGTGGAAATCTTGGTCACTGGATAATAGGTGTCAAAGTAATCAATATCTTTATTTTGCTTGAAACCTCTAACCACAAGTCTCGCTTTGAACCATTGTATTGTGCCATCGGGTCTCATATTCTTCTTGCAAATCCACTTACTACTAATGGGTTTGGATCTCTAAGGTAAGTCTACCATATATCCCTAGTCTGATTTGATACAATAGAGTCTAGTTCGTTCTTGATAGCTTATTTCCAAAAGTTGGCATCAATTGACCGCAACGCTTCCGCATAGGTGTCTGGAACTTCTTCTATCATGAACACTGAAACAATCTCACGGGCGATATCATCCATAGAGTTAATTACGAAGAGAGAGTTAGTGACAAACTCATCTCCAAAATTCTTCTCAACTCCTGCTCTCTTAATCCTCCTAGGTTCATTATCATAAGTACTTGATGATCTTCTATCCTGGTTATCATTGGATGGAAGAGGGGTGACAGTTGGCTCAATCGGGGTAACTACGACGTTCTTCAAAAGAAAAACATGCTCAAAGAATTCAGCATCTGTAGCCTCATAAATAAAGCGATCCTTTAGAGACATTAAACTATAAGCGGCGTTGTTCTGAACATAACCAATGAACACACAATCAAAGGTTTTAGGTCTAATATTGGTTCTCTTGGCGTCTGGACGGCCCACCTTAGCCAAGCACCCCCATATTTTGAGAAAGGATAACCCTTTCAAAGTTTGTAAGGAGTATTGTGTAGCTTCTTGTATGGCACTCTGTTGAGTATGTGACAGGCGGATAAGACAGCTTCCTCCCACATCTCATCTTGAAGGCCTGAACTTAAGGGCATTGCATTCATCATGTTCTTTAAAGTTCGATTCTTTCGTTCAACTACTCCATTTTGTTGAGGCAAGTATGATGTACTGGTTTCATGGCTGATTTCATTTTATTCGCAAAATTCCTTCAAAAAGTTTAATCCATACTATTCTCCTCTATCGGACCTTAGTGTCTTGATCTATCTATCAAGTTGATTTTCTACCTCATTCTTAAACTTCATGAACATTTCTTCAGCTTCATCCTTGGTTTTAAGAAGGTAAAGTCTCATGAACCTTCAACAATCATCGATGATGGTAATATAGTAATGTTTTCCTCCCATGCTCCTGGTGTTCTTGAAATTCGTAAGGTTAGAATGGATTAGTTCAAGTAGGTTCGTGCGCCTTATGGCGACAGCTTCGCAAAGCTTTTTGGTGAATTTGGCCTCTGAAAGAACATCGTATTTTGAGAGTTCGAAGGTAGATAGAGAAGGTGTGAAGAAAAGTGTAAGATGTTGTATTAATTTTACATTCACATGTCCTAGTCTATCATGCCAGAGATCAATGGACTCATCAATATAAGTGGAAGTGAAAATGCTTTTCTTGATGATCACATCATCTACATTGAAAAGGGAAAAAAAAACCCTTTAAATAGTACCCTTTTCCCACAAATTCCCCATTGTTGGTGAAAACCACCCTATTAGCCTCAAAGACAGTCTTTAGTCGAGCTTTATTAAGGAGAGTTCCCGAGAAAAGGTTACGACAAAGTGTGGGAACAGAAAGGGCATCGTTGAGAGTAATTGTCTTTCTGGAGGTGAGCTTCAGTGGAGTTCTCCCTTTGCCAATAATGGGAGAAACATATTCATTCCCTATGTAGACGACTTTTCCAAGTGCAGCTTGTTTGGATTCATAGAACAAATCCTTATAGTTGCAAAGGTGTCTAGTAAAAGCAGAGTCCAACGCCTAATCGATAGTATTGGCAACTAGATTTACCTCTACGATATCATCTATTTCGGCAACATATGACCTTACAAATGGCTTTAGAGGTCCACGACATTGAAAGCACTAGAAGGCTTTGTGGCCAGGGTTGCCATAGACGAAACATGCAGAGGTTGACTTCTGGATCGAGCCTTCATGTTTTCTAATCTTGTCTTGCTTCTTCCTTTGAGGTCCTCATGGCTTCAATATGAATTTGTTGACGCGCGATGGTCCACCACTGCTTGGACGCCAGCCGTGGCTCCCCCAGGACAAAAATATTCTGAAGATTAATCAATATCCACAATATCCCGTTAACATACAACAACCAATTAACATGGGGGCGATAGATATGTTCACATTAATCAGTCAGATAAAGTGACAACCCAACATTCCTAACATGTTCCTAACCATATAATCATCAAAAGACATATGAGACAACAGATATAAGCAGTTAATTATTGACACGCAATAGGCAGTGACAAGATTGATCAATAAAAATGAAAACTTTAACACAACCAAGAATATTATTATTAATCGACATTCATGTACATCGTGAACTA
>JAYMSW010003992.1:0-11496 GCA_036897725.1 Erodium texanum
CGGCGGTGCTAGGTTTTTGGCAGAGAGAAGAGAACGCTAAATGAATCTAAAATTCAATCCCACCATCTTCGATTTGATCAAAGACATCATAATCGATGTATTCGAGCATGCTTCCCTATGGTTCACGTACAAAAAATTAATATATGTTCCATTAACGACTTCGTTTGATAATTTTTTTGTTCCATTAACGATAACATAACTAGTACACATGAGATGCACTATATTATCCAGTCCCATAAAGACCGATTTCCTTGAGACTGATTTAATGAAACCATAAGAATGTTCATTGTGATCCCTAACATATTTATATGAGCTGTCTTGATTTGAGAAATAAAAAATTGATCTAATTAATCCATAAGAATGAACACATGAGATGCATTATCGTAATGTATAAATGTGTACAAGAGAATGAATCGATTGAGTCACATATTCTGTAATGTATAAGCTACAAATTGTTGTACGATTCAAACTAATATGGAATGATAATTCAAAGCCTACGGTTGCAAAAGCTAAATCAAACCCTAAAGTTTCAGCAATTTGATTACCTCATTCAAAGCCTAGAATTGCAAAAACCTGGATGAAAAAACCCTAAAATTTGAGCAAAATTTAATCCAAATAACCCAACCATGTATATGGCTACACCCACTTGAAAATATCTCGACCAAACAAATTTTAATTTTCTCTTTTGTCAACTCATTGCCCTTAAATCATAACAAAGTCACAATTGTTTGCACCCACTTGACCCATCTTTGGCGTCCTATAAAATGGTTACTCGTGAGGTACGTTGTACTCAAACAAACTCGATCGATCACTTGAATAAGAAAGAGCGATCGATTAACAAACATGGCAGCGATGAGAACAAGTACGTTGTATGCTTCTTTGTTAGTTGTTGCTATTGTCGCAACAATGGCAACCCCAAAGGTGGAAGCTCAGCTTCCGACTTTGATCCCTCTGACCGGGTTGATTCGCATCCAGGGAATTATCTCATGCTCTGTCAATGGCACCGTTGGTGTCAATGGCACCGCCACGCCCGCTTTCCCTAGTAATTTCCCATTCACATCCTATCTATTTAATTTAATCTATACTTTGTTTTTAATGAAGCTGCACGCAAAAATGTTTTGTTACATGATTGTGACATGTATAGCTGTGGGTATATTTAACTGCAGACGCAACGGTGCAGCTACGATGCGGGTCCCCCCCGACCCAGACCGTAGTAGGAACATCGATAACAAACAACGCAGGAGCATTTACAATAATATTGAGTCCTTTACAGACTGTGCTGTCCACACTGCTAAGCAGCTGCAACTTGGTCGTGACCACGCCCTTGGCTACTTGTAACGCTACCCTCCCGTCTACCGGGAATCTGGTCTCGCCTCTGCAATTCGTCAGCACCACTACCCAAGGCATCCTCAACATCGTCAACGTTGTTCCTGTTGCTTTCCAGCTCGTATTTGCTCTCATAGGAGCATAGATCGTGTAACGTTAAATAACGTACGTGAATTTTAGTAGCAACTATAACTAGCTGTTGGATTCTCTTAATTTCTGCAATAATAATAAATAATCATCATCGTAATAATAACAATAATGATGATGACGACGATAATAAAAACATGTAGATGGAAGTTTGTAGTGTATGATTTCTACTTGAAGAACCATATTTGCTTGAAATAAAACGTAAGTAGGCTTAATTATATTGTTTCTTCTTATATGGCTACCTACATATGTATGTGTCTATTCCAAGATTACTTTATTTTTGTGTGGTACCTTAAGTAAGGTTAATTAATAATTCCTTCATATATTCTTCATTCCTATAATGACACGATTAGCTCAATCAAATCAAATATGTAGGCTTAATTCTTATATATTCTCGATTCCTATAAGTAGTCTTAATTGTATCGTTTCTTCTTGATTTTTACAAGTACATGACTAACTAGCTCAATCAAATCAAGTATGGAGGGCCGGCCAAATCTATTAAAAAAATCAATTTGTTAGATGGAAATATTCTACTAGCCTTTTGAAATTAAAATTAGGGTTAATTTCGTTTAGCTACCTTAAACTAAGGTTCAATTTCACATGACTACCTCAAACTATGAATTTGTTATGACGGCACCCTCAAGTTTTGTTCGTTTGCACTATCAACATTTCCATCCATATATGTCTAGTGTTAGGGTTAATGTTTTATAAAATGACAAAACTACCCCCAAGTTTGTTAAGTTTAAATGAGAAATATTATAATTGATATATTATGAAAATTCTACGCTACTCTAGATCTGAATCGTTTTAACAAAATTACCAACAAATGCTATTTATCATATATTTCTTAAAATTTGTTTACTATAGACTTACAGTTATACAACTTGGTTTAGGTTCAAATACAAACTTTTTGTTAAAATATAAACTAATAGATTAATCTCATCCATTCTGCTTGTCGTAATTTGGTGCAATTAGTCAACTTTCCCCATTTTTATTATTTTATTTATTCCTGTTTCGTTTGAACTCCGATTCACTTCGTTCCAACGCCAATATTTTTCTTTTTTCAAGGTCTACAAAACAAGACCAGTGAATCATATATTTTAAAAAAAAGGTTTAGGGTTAAGGGTTTAGGGTCAATGGTTTATGGTTTAGGGTTTAGGTTGTAGGAATTATGGTTTGTGAGGTTAGGGTTAAATGTTTGGGGTTTAGAGTTATGGTTTAGAGTTAGGGTTTGGGGTTTATGATTTAGCGTTTAAAATATATGCTTAATTAGTCTTGTTTTGTAGATCTCGAGAAAAGAAAAATATTGACGTTGGAACGAAGTGAATCAGAGTTCAAACGAAACGGGAATAAATAAAATAGTAAAAATGGTGAAAGTTGAGTCATTGTACCAAATCGTGACAAGTAGTACCCATAGCTTTGAATCAAAAAAAGAAGTGGGTAAGATTAATCCGTTAGTTTGTATTTTAAGCTATGTTTGTATTTGATCCATGTCATACAATTTTACCGTAATTATTTTTTCTTGATTTCTAAAATTATGCTTATTTTATAACCTAACAATACAATACCCTAACCATCTTCATCGTGTCTCTGTAAGGCTCCCCTCTTCCTCACAGATTTGAAGCTCATGGCTTCCTTGACAACATTACATAGACTTTCCCTCTCTCCATCATGTTCTCGCTTCGTGCATCGCGAAACCCTTTTGGATTCGGGACCAAAATTTTCAAGCCAATTCTTAATTCCCGGAGATCAAATCAGCAAATTTTCCGTAAGTCATCTGGAGCGGTTCAATCGATCTGTTAACTAACAAATTTCGTGTTGATTTTGCTTCTTGAGTCGATCCAAGGTCCTCTTGTTATCGAATTGGAATTGGGTACCTTCTAATACTAGGGTTGTTTGGAAAAGAGCTTGAGATATGGATTCGAGCAGAAGATCGTGGAACGTGTGGTCGCGGATGATGAATTTATAGCATTGTGCTTCTTCCTCCCTTTTTATGCAGATTTGTTTTCCCCTTTCTCTTTGCTCACGGACATAATTTGGTTGGTTAATCTTAGGAAAAAGAAATAAAAAGAAGGGTAGGTTTTTGAAAGATGTTGTGGTTTAGGGCATCTCCAACCTACTGCAAAAACACTATTTTATTTGCTGTTTGTGGCAATTCCCAACCCAACCTACTCCATCCCTATCCCCATTTTTTGTGAAATGTTATAGTACCACACCAAATTTGGTGTGGCACAAGGACCTCATGGTTATTAAAAAAACACACAACCAATTGATTAAGTCAATTTTTGATATAAATTTATAAAACATAATACTTATATTTTATTCTATCCAATAATGTAACATTTATTTTTAACATAACGTCTTTTCTAGTACTATAATATTTATTTACAAATAATATTTTTTTAGTTAAGTAAAATTTGCATTAATAATATTAGCAAGCAATTTACTAAGTTTTAACAAATTTTAGCAAGCAATTTAATAAAATTATATACACATTTTATCAAGAATTAAATGATATTAATTAATCAAATAATATATTTGTATGAGTTTAATAAAATAATATATTGTATATCATTTTATTAATAAAGTATTCAAGGTTGACTTTTTGATGTAATATTTGGTGCATGGGTTGGAGTTGAGCTACTTTTTGCCAAAGAATCTACCCTATTTTGCAGTAAAATGCCCCAAAAAATGCATTAATGGGTTGGAGATGCCCTTAGTAATTTGATAAACCATCTAGTTATTACTTTAGAATTATGCCATTAATTTAAAACCTACGCGTAAGAAAAAAAAAAAGAAGACAAAAGGTCATTTTTTGGAAATTTGAAATATGTTAGAGGGTATTTTTGTCATTTAATATTAAATTTTAACGACTTTGGACAGATTTTTTAACTGTACAAATAAATAAAACTTGAGGGTGCCAGTAAAATAAATTAAAACTTCATAGTAGTCACGTGAAATTGAATATTAGTTGAAGGTAGCCGAACGAAATTAACCCTTAAAATTATATAGCTCTTGTCAAACACAACATTACAATACTTTATAATATGAAATTCAAAATTTAAACACAACTCATAATATATATTACAAATAAAAATAATAATATATAACTCAACACTAGTTAACATAATTAAGTAACATACCTCATAGAATTGTATAACATACACAACAAAAAAAGTTTAACACGGATTGAAAACGTAATATAATTATATAACATATACAAAAACCTTAAGTAATTATGATTAAAAGCATAAATTTGTGTTCAAAATTATATGATTTGAAATATAACAAAACAAAAGTTATTGGTTTAACTAACAACAGTTTGAAGATCTGTGCTCTGATC
Source organism: Erodium texanum (assembly GCA_036897725.1). Classification (NCBI taxonomy): domain Eukaryota; kingdom Viridiplantae; phylum Streptophyta; class Magnoliopsida; order Geraniales; family Geraniaceae; genus Erodium; species Erodium texanum. The sequence goes on from JAYMSW010003992.1 coordinate 4,817, forward strand.
CGAAGTATTCGGACCTAGGGTTTGCGGCGTCGCTTTTTGCGATTTTCGGTGTCGACTTGTTCAAATCTCGGTGACGGAGGCTCTGGAAGGGAGGTTATCAACAGTGAACATAGTTGCGGAGGAAGAGGAGGTAGTGATAGCTTTCGATGATAAGAGGATTACAAGAACATGAAGCACGGGCTCATTGGGAAGCTGTTTTCAAATAGGGCGGAAAACGTGGGGGCCGTCTGCGACGTTATGACGGAAGCCTGGCATGTGAAAGATCTTCAAGTCAGATCTCTGGGCAAGGAGGTTTTTGGCTTCTTCTTTCCAACTGATAGGGAGAAAAGGCGTATACTCGACATGGAACCATGGATGTTCCATCGGTCCCTCCTCGTCCTTAAGGAGCTGGATGTCCATGCGGATCCAGCAAAGGAACTCTTCACCTCGACGGCTTTTTGGATCCAAGCTTATAACCCGCCGCTGCTGGGCATGGTGAAGAGGGTAGGCGAAGCCATTGGTAAAAAATTGGGGGAACGGTTGATTACGATCAAGAGGGACGATGTTAGGGACAGCACATGAGAATCCGTGTGAAACTTGACATCACAAAACCTCTGCGAGAGGCGCTGAAAATCCAACTGGGTGCAACATGGGAGCCCGTCCTTGTGGATCTGAAATATGAGCGAATCCCGAACTTTTGCTTCCGGTGCGGGATCATTGGCCATGGGTCAAAGGAATGCTCGGCTGTAGGGGAATCTGAGGGCAATGAGGTGTTGTTGTATGGTCCTCACCTCAGAGCTACAAGAGAACCGAGGAGAGGCTCTTTCATCCCCCCTCGGAGGGAAGAGCGTAGGGAGAAGACCCAATCAGATGAGGAAGGGAGTGCGGATGAAGATATCAGCAACTGGAGACGTGACCCACGATGGAATAACTTCCCTTTGGGTTTTGATGATCCTGCATTTAAACTCTGGCGAAAGGGAAGTAGGGGGGTCACGTCAGATAGCCAAACGGAGGGTAATGGAAATTAGGGTCCTACAGGGATGGAACAGGCTGAGGCCCCACAGCCAGGGTTATAAGTGGTTGTTGATCAAACACAAAGTAATGTAGAGGTCGCTAAGGACCTTAGAGCGAATAGGTCGTCGCAGATGACCCATGAACACAGTGCTTGGCCATCAACCCAAATCACTCATATAGAGAGGGGACGTATCTCTACTCAGGAAGAGAGTAGTATAAGGGTTCAGACCAGTAACAGAAGTGGTACCCTGGAGATGAGTGATATGGAAGTAATCTTACAGCCAAAAGGGGATGCGTCGAGACCAAAAGGGGTCAAGGCGGGAAAGTGGAAGAAGCTAGCTAGGTGCCCACAACAGAGGCAAGAATTTGTAGTTGGGGTGGTGGTTGGAGAGAAACGTACCGTCGACACTCAAAGCGAATCAAGCATGTTTGAGAATTCCTCTACTGCACTGATTGAAGACATTGAATTGGCGAGGGGTGCTATGGCACACCACCCGAAAACATTAGGGGTGTATGTTGGTGCGCTCGAGGCATGGGGAGCCCCGAAGTATTCCGAAATCTCCGAAGTCTCATTCGGAAAGTAACCCTAGAGCTTGTTTTCATCTCGGAAACAAGGCTCAGTGAGCATAGAATGGTGAGCTAGAAAGAGAAGTTGGGTTTTACTGGCTTGCTGGTAGTGCCGGCTAACGGTAGGAGCAGAGGTGTCTGCCTCATGTGGAAGGAGGAATGGCGGGTAACATTATTACATTTCTCCAAGGCCCACATAGATGTTTAAGTGGAGGTGGAGAATGGTGGTCGGTTCAGGTTCACCGGAGTGTACGGCGAACCAAGAATTGAGGACAGGAGGGGGTTCTGGGATCTGCTATGTAAGCTGAAGGATCACGATCCAATTCCATGGATTTATGGTCGCGACTTTAATGAGACCCTTTGGGACTAGGAAAAGATTTGGGGAGAATTCACACCGATCAGGGGCAAGCGAATTTCCATCATGCTCTGGCCGTAACTAAGTTGCAAGACCTTGGTTATATGGGAGAGAAGTTTACCTGGGACAACCGGCGTATGGGGGAAGCAAATATTCAGGAGAGGCTAGATAGATATGTTGCTAATGGGGAATTCAAGGCTCTGTTTCTAGACTGTTGGGTCCAAAGTCTAGATTTCTGGGGCTCGGACCATAGACCAATCCAAGTGTTTCTGAGAGCCAAGCGCAGTTCTCCCCACCAACAAAGAAGGTTCTGTTTTGAACCGTTTTGGTTGAAGGGCCCAGGCTGCGAACAACTGGTGAGAGAACTCTTGGGAGGGAGCCGAGATGGGGAGCCGATTGAAAATAAGCTCTCAAAATGTGGAGACAAGCTTTGGCAGTGGGACAAATCGAAATTTGGCCATTTGGCTTCCCGGGTCGTAAAGCTTAGCGAAGACCTACGCATGGCATATGAAGGTGACAAGTCTGTAGCCAACTGCGAAAATATTAGATAACTGGAGAGGGAACGGGTAAAGCTTATGTGTATGAAAGAAGACTACCAGCATCAACGGGCTCGAGCAGACTGACTCAAACATGGTGACACTAATACAGCATTCTTTCATGCTCGAGCCTCGAGAAGAAGGAAGAAGAACACCATCCTCGGACTTTAGAATGTAAGTGGGGATTGGGTTGAGGACTATGATGGTTTGACAGCTGTACTGGAGAATCACTTCTCTGGTATTTTCACATCAACAAAGCCGGCCCAGGACGATTTTGCAGAGGCTACACAGAATTGGCCTGGGCAAGTTTCCCGCAATAGCAGGACCACCTTAGCTGGGAATTCTCCAGAGAAGAAATCAGAATCGCTCTGTTCAGCATAGGGCCAAACAAAGCGTCAAGCCCAGATGGGTATGCGACATTTTTCCAGCAATTCTGGGAGATAATTGGGGAAGATATATGTAGGTTCTGTTTGAGAATCTTGAAGGGGGAACAATATATTAAATCAGTCAATCACACCAATGTGGCCCTAGTCCTAAAAGTGCCAAATCCCAAGTCAGCGGCTGATTTCAGACCCATAAGCCTATGTAATGTGATGTACCAGATTGTGACTAAAGTACTTGCAGACAGATTAAAGAGAGTTCTACCTAGTGTCATTGATGAGTCTCAAAGCGCTTTCATTCCGGGTCGATTGATCACGGATAACATTGTGGCTGGTTTTGAGCTTGTGCATTCTATGCCATCCAGAACTAAAGGTAGACAGGGTTGGTGTGCCATAAAGCTTCACATGAGCAAGGCTTATGATAGGGTGGAATGGAACTTCCTTACCCACAACTCTTCATATTAGTGGTATCCGGGATGCGTTGAGTAATATAATTCGGGATTGCATTACACCACCCACATACTCGTTTAATCTAAATGGCTCTCCCCGTGGAATGGTCAAACCCTCAACTGTGTGGAGGCCCTATCGCAAGATTAAAGGGAGAAATGGGGAGTGGCGCACTCACTGGGTTCAACTGCTCCAGGTCAGGTCCTCGTATCTCTCATTTATTCTTTGCGGATGATAGCTTGTTGTTTGCGAAAGCTGTTGCGCAAGAAATTATTACGATAAAGGACACCCTCAATGACTACGAGAAGGCTAGTGGGCAGAAGATAAACTTTGCCAAAACAAGCATTATGTTCTCACCGAACACGGAAGCGGAGGCGAGGCAATACTTTAAGGCTCTGCTGGGGGTCTAGGAAGATGGGGAACCGGGTCACTACGTGGGGCTCCCGTCTTTCATAGGTCGAAAAAAGCGAGAGATTTTTCAGTTTACTGTCCAAGAGGTCAAGAAGTTACAAATATGGAAGCAGCATTGGTTCTCTATGGGTGGGAGAGAAGTTCTGGTCAAGGCTGTAGTCCAAGCCATCCCCACGTACACGATGAGTACCTTCCGTCTCCCGGAGAATATAGTGACACAATTAGAATCTCTGGCTGGCAGATTTTGGTGGGGGGAAATGAAGAACAACGCAAGCTGCATTGGAAATCGTGGGACTATCTTTGCAAGAGGAAATCGGAAGGAGGAATGGGATTTCGATCCCTAAGGGAATTTAACAGAGCATTGTTGGGCAAGCAGATATGGCGCCTTGCTTCTAAACCAGATGGACTAATGGCAAGAACTATCAGTGACAAGTACTTCCGGAATAGGTCCATCTGGGATACGGAGCTTGGGCCAAACCCCTCTGCCGTTTGGCACAGTTTTCAGTGGGCGATCCTGCTGGTTACACAGGGCTCGTTTTGGAGGATTGGGCATGGAAGAGATATTAAGGTCTTTAGTGATAGATGGCTGCCGGATTCTCCGAATTTCCTCCCCATCACTAAACCTCAACACGAAGCTATTGGTGGCGGATCTAATTTCGGAGAACGGGGACTGGGACAACACGAAGCTAGAAACCAATTTATGGCCGGTGGACCAAAGAGAAGTAAAGAAACTAGCTCTCAGCTCTAGAGGGGACCTAGGCGACTCATTTGGGCAAAGGAAAAGTCAGGCAGGTATCGGTCCGATCAGCCTATGGTTTAGCCAAGACTGAGGAAGCCACGGTGCAGACAACTGGGTCTAACCCGTCTGCACGCTGGTGGAATCGCCTATGGAACCGAAGATAAAAATATTTTCCTAGCGTATCTGGCACGACGCGCTCCCGAGGGGAGCAAACCTTAGGGCCCATGGCTTGCCTACCCAAACTGAATGTCAGTTATGCCGTAATTGTGAGGAGAGTACAGGTCATGCCCTGATAGACTGTCTCGTGGCTAAGGATGCGTGGTCTCAGTCTAGATTGATGGAGCTAAACCAGCTGATACCTAATAGAAATGGGGCCTCCGTTCTTGCACATATCGACAATATCGACAGGTAGGATTGTGCTTGGGCAAAAACACGGCCCATTTGGATCCACCCGTAGCATTGCGGATTAGTTATTTCCAGATCCGCGATCCGCCCAAGAAAGTAGAGATCCGCGCGGATGAATCCACACGGATTTCGGGTGGATCGGATCGGAATCCGCAAATCCGAATATAAAAGGGATTCGACATGAGTATAGTGGTGACATCGAGTTTTAAGAGGAAGTTGAGATGTAGATGGGGTCGAGACCGAGACCGGGATATGATCGAGATCAAGACGAAGTTTGGCTTTGTTAGGTCGACAGATCCGATTTGAATGAGTTCGTCGACGAAAGAGGCGAAACCGTCACCGGTAAAGTCCAAGAAGAGATGAGGGATGAGGGTGAGACTCCCAGTGGCGACACTCCGTGATCTAAGTGAGTTCGCCAGTAATTTTAATATTTGATTTTGTGATTATTTATCAAATGCAAGTTTTAACAACTAGCTTTCTTTGTTAGTAGGTCTTAAAATATGGTTGGGTTATAATTTTGGGTTAAGAGATAAAAAGATCAATAGGTTGGTAAAGATAGCTTGGGCGGATAGGATGATCCATGAATTTTCAAATTTGGATCCGCAATCCGGCCTAATATCCGCAGATGAATGATCCGCGGATGACAGAACGGTGGATTCGCGGATGGATCGGATTTGCTTCTTTTTTGGAATTTCAAGGTTCCCAAATTTTTTATATGACATGATGAAACAAACCACCAAATTTTTTTGAATTAAATCATTAAGGAACATAATTAATTTAGCTTGGGAGACGGAGGTCTCCCAAATTACGTCGCCTATGAGGGGAAAACCCTCAAAAAATTTCTAAGTGTTGGAGCTTCGGAGACGCAACTCTAAGGGCTGCGTCGCCCAGGCTATTCCAGTGGCAAATGCTCTGCTTTCCCTTTATTTTTATCGAATTTGTCGTCAAAGTCGATCAAATCAACTTCTTCTTTAGAATTTCAAGGTTCCCAAATTTTTCATATGACATGATGAAACAAACCATCGAAGGCTCTGTACTAAGGTTGTGGGGTACTTGGGTCGTGGTCCGTTAGAGACCACGCTGGCTCGAGTGCTGGGTATGTGGGATAATCTTGCAAAGCCTTATCTTTAGGTGACGAACTCAAACCTTATAGGTAGGAGGAACGCCAATCTGCGCCTTATCAAGCTAGTGCAGGTTATGGGCCCGCTGGTACGGAGCCTAGTTTCAGTTGGGAGCTTTCTCGGAAGTCTCACCACCTTGGGCAGCGGGCATAAAGCAGAGGTTGGGGCCCAGATAGGTGCTGTTAGCACCCAGATTGGAGCTCTTAGAGAGCAAGTTCAGCGCCTCCATCTCTTTACTGAGATCCGCTTCGATGAGATTGATGGGTGGGTCAATCATCTCTCCACCTCCTTTGTTGCCCGTTGAGAGTAGTACCGCCTGGATATCGTGGAGATGCGGGGGCAGGATGGAGATGAGAGAGACAATTAGGCTGTTATGGCTTAGTCTGTATATTATATATATATGTGCTATTTCCCATGCATTTTATGTTTTCCTTTTGAATTGTGTCTGTGCATGTGCTCTGTCATTGTGGCTTCTGGAGAGTGCACGTGACATTGAAACACCCGACTCCACACTTGGGAAAGCGATGATCAGCAACGTATCTTCATTAGTGGCAGTCTCTTTCCCTCTCTATTTTTATATGTTGATTGTTGTATTTTATTATGCATATCTAGTGGGTTTTGAACACCTGAATCTGTGCTGTTAGTGAATGCATGATAGGATTTTATGATCTTTGCTTGATTTAAAGTTTGGGTGGTTATGCATGCCGTATCTTATGGGTGTATTTA
>JAYMSW010003993.1:0-11495 GCA_036897725.1 Erodium texanum
CAGCTTCAGCGCCATTTCGATTCTGCGGCTGAAACGGCTCACCCATGTCCCGTACAGAGTCACTTGATCCGCCATTCTTGTCTTCTCTAACTCAATGTGTTGCAGATACTGGTTTGTTCTGCGTTCAATTCGTCCCTTTTTTTAACTGTTGGAGGATTCTTGATAATCTGCAATAATAAAATGACCTCAGACGTTGACCTTAATTATTATCATAGTCTACCGGTTACACAGCATCTTCTTGTTGCAGGAGACAATACCGAAATCCTTAAGGCAATTATGGGTATGGACCCAAATACTTCACCAGAAACAGATGGCTTAGGGCCTGGTTTCTACCAAAGTTAATGGAATGTGGTCCGTGATTATGTGTGCAAAACAGTGAATGAGTTTTTACTTACGGGGCAGTTAGAGTCGGGGCTTAATGAGACTCATCTGGTCTTAATACCCAGAAAGGGAGATCCGGAGGTTGTGGGCGACTTTAGACTGATAGCTCTGTGTAATGTGCTCTACAAAATAATCTTTAAAGTCTTAGTTAACAGACTAAAACCCGTCCTCCCGCAGGTAATATCTATTTATTAAAGTGCCTTTATACCGGGCAGACTTATAACTGATAATATACTGGTCTCATTTGAAATCCTACACTATTTGAAACGGAAAAAGCTTGGAGCAACTGGGTATATGACGATAAAATTGGGCATGATAAAGGCTTACGACAGGGTCGAGTGGCCGTTCCTAAAGGCAATCATGGTCAAAATGGGTTTCTCAGAGCAATGATCTGATCGAGTTATCAAATGTGTAGCCTCGGCCAGTATGCAGGTCGTGTATAGTGGGCACGGTATGGGCCCTCTCCAACTTGAATGAGGTATTTGTCAGGGTTATCCCATATCCCCTTACTTGTTCCTCTTATGTTCTAAAGGTCTATCTTCTCTTATAGATGAAGCAACTTGTTTTGGGAGAATCCATGGATGTCAAATTGCTCGTAACGCACCTACGGTGACTCATTTATTCTTTGCAAATGACAACTATGTTTGTTGTAGAACATCTATGGCAGAAGCTGGTGTAATTTTGGACATCTTGAAAACTTATGAGACAACTTTTGGTCAAATCATTAATTACCAGAAATCTTCAGCTTTTTTTCAGTGGCAATATATATGTGGAACAGAGGGGTGATCAGACAAGTGTTGGGTACTCAGGAAGAGAACCGGGCCACTACTTACTTGGGTCTCCATAACATGATTGGTAGAAATAGAAAGCAAGCTCTGATCTTTATAAAAGACAAAGTGGCTGCCCAAATAAACAGTAGCTCTAGCAATTCCCACTTACTTTATGGGAGTGTTTTTATTTCCTGACTTAGTATTGGCAGATATAAACCGCCTCTTAACCCGATTCTGGTGAAAAATATGAAGGTGTTGTAACTAAAGGTATTCATTGGAAAATATGGGAGAAAATGTGCAAGCACAAAGACTTGGGCGGTCTTGATTTTAAAGACCTGGAAGATTTTAACATGGCTCTACATAGTAAACAAGGTTGGAGGATTATGGAGAACGATCAAAGTCTAGTTGCCAGATTATTTAAAGCAAAGTATTTCCCACGATCAACCTTTTGGGAGGCTCAATTGAGATATAATCCAAGTTTCGTCTGACGAAATATATTTGCTGCCAGATCGGTTATTGAAAAGGGAGCCAGAACAGTGATAGGCACGGGTGATAGCACCAATATATTGGGAGTCCCATGGCTTGACGACCCCGACCCCTATGTTCAATCAGATCCTACCCCGCTTGCTGGTCATAATGTTGTGAGTCTCATGCATTTAAATGGCTCGGGTTGGGACTATGAGATCTTGGAGGATGTCCTCACGGATCGAGATAGAGCACCAGTCATGTCTACCCAATTCAGCTGTACCGGTGAGAAGGACCGATGGGCTTGGTCTCCTGAACTATCTGGCGAATTTTCATCTAGGAGCGCCTACTGCACCCAGCAAGTTGTCAGTGGAAATTGGATTGAGCAGGAAAAAGATGTACTTTGGCGCAAAATTTGGAAAAGCTTCATCCACCAGAAATCTAAAATGTTTGTTATGGCGAATGCTCTCGCAGGTTATGCCAACTCGAGAAAGACTGAGGTCTCGTAGAGTACCGGTCACAGGAGACTGCCCTTTTTGCTCTGTTAATGCTGAATCAGATCTTAATCTATTTCGTATATGTGCCTATGTCAGAGAAGTATGGGTTAATTTGCCGAGTTCTCTATAGCTGTTTGATGAGGTGGAACTAAAAGGATTGGTTGGGACCGGTTATTAAGTGTCAGAGTTGCTATTGAATTTAATCTACAACTCAAATCAATATTTAAGCAAATAACAGAATAATCCAAAATAAAATTATAAACTTTATTGACTAGATCAAACACTCGTTTTTAAAAGAAAAATACAATATGATCTTGTTATTGATCAATTGTTAGTTAAGCCGACAACTGTTCCTTAAAAGACAGAACTAAACTCAATCACAAGACAACTAAACAAGAAGAACAAAATACCTTAAATACTAGTAACAGATTCTACCTCTACAAATTTCCTAATTTATTGTCTTACTACCCAAGAAACTAACTTACCTAAACCCAAATTACCATAAACTAATTCATTAATCCTTGTGAACACTTATTCCTTTTACTTTTACGGATTCGCCCCTAATGTTTTGACGATCATGACATAAAGACCAGTAACGTCGACCAGCTAGAGAAGATAGCTCTTATTGCGGAAATCATATGGGAGGCCTGTAACACCCGAATCTGGAAAAACCACATTGAGCATGTCCATGTATCTATCACCGTGCACAACTGCTATTGGAAGCTTGGAAAATGGCAAACCGGGGTATTGGAGCTTCCTTGCCGAACTTGTCAACACCCAACAATGGAGTCCTCCTCCCCCGAATGAGTTGAAAATAAACTGTGATGCAACAGTGGATATTGTGGAAGGTAGCATTGGCATAGCCTGGATTGCCAGAGATCACTTGGGGAACCTTTTGAGCTTAAGTAGGAAAAAAAAATAAAATAAGAGGCACCATAACTCCGGTCTGTGCAGAGGCTATGAGTGTGCGAGAGGCTCTTAGTTAGACCAGGGAGAACTAGTGGACGAATGTAACGATTGAGACGGATTGCCAAATTGTCAGCGAGGGCATCAACAACAAGTCCATCCACCGTTCTCAACATGGTGTTGTCCTGTAAGATTGCTGCAACTTTATGTTGGGTACTTCCGGAGCTAGAATTTCTTTTGTCAAGCGAACTGCTTATAAAGCAGCACACTTGTTAGCTCGATTTGCTCTCCTTATAGTAGACCCCTCCGGTTCAGACGTCTTCTTCTCCTTTGAATATTGTTTATTTTGTCTTCGGACTTTCATTGAACAATAAATCATCCCTATTCTAAAAAATAAAAAAACACTATAGTCTATAGTTTACTTTAAAGAAAATATACAAAATTTTAATTTTATAAATAGAAAAATATATATTTACTATAAGACCGGTAGAATATATAGTTATTAGAAGAAAGGAAATACAAAATTATTTTCCCAAGAAAGAATGCCTCTATTTCTTTATTAGACGAGAATCTCCATTAGGTATATAGAGAATTCTTAAAGGTCTCTATAAACAGGTCGTTGTAATATAATGATAAGTATTCCTATTTGTTATGCAGGTGACCCAGGTTCAATCCCCGGCAACGGTGTTTTAATATTTTTGGGCAATGAAAATTGGATTCCTTTAGCAAACGACGTCGTTTAATTTCCCACCTGACGTTGCGAGCACTGGGTATCCTTTATTTAAGTGGTATATGACGTCAGGAAGGACTAACCTACATTCGCTGCAATTCTGCCACCTCAAAAGGTTGACCGATTGACTGGGCGACGAGTCAGAGATATTTGTCTACACGACGTCGTTTTACCTTTCCCCTCCATATCTATTTATTCGGTCGTTTTAAAACCCCTCTCATCCCTGTCGCCTTTTTGACCTGTTCTTCCTTCTCCTTTCAACCTCTATCTGCCGTACACACCCTGCGATTCGTCCAGTTACCTCCGTATCTGGGAACTCCAAGACGAGCTTCTCGCGACGGTGTTCGATCTATGCCCTCAGTGTAAGTGTTGTGTTTTTGCATATTCTGTACGGATTTATATTGGGATTTGGTGTTTGGATCTGAGGCTGTTGATTTTTCAGGTCTGAGAGATAGAAGGAAGAAGATATGGCTACTAGGGTAGATCACGAGTACGACTATTTGTTCAAGATCGTCTTGATCGGAGACTCCGGTGTCGGAAAGACCAACATTCTTTCCAGGTTTACTAGAAATGAGTTTTGCTTGGAATCCAAATCCACGATTGGGGTCGAGTTCGCCACTAGAACTCTTCAGGTCATTTTCTCAATTCCTCCTTGTCATTTAGAATAGGTTATTGGCTTTTTTACTACAACTGAGATTAAGAAGCTACTGTATATGGTAGTTCTGATTGACAACTTTGTGGATGGTGGAGATGTAGATGGATGGTAGATTGCAACATAAGTAACTTAATTAAGTGGAATATGAGGTTTTTGTGCACCATCTGGGGAAAATGGCCTTTGTTATCACCACTATGCAGGTTGAATTCATCAAGAATGACTGTGGGTACTGGGTTTTGAAACTGATGGCATATTTTTTGCTTTGTACTCGTTTGGATATTAATGTGGTTGCTTCTGTTATTGATATTTCATTGAGATTAGTTTCAAAATTCAGGAAAGGTGATTTATTTGATTTTGAATTCAACTATGGAAAGGGGGAAGGACGTGAATTGGCTGTCGGGTTAAAGCAGAACCATCCATTTCTCTGTGATTAGCATTCCAATAGCCATCAACTTTTTTTGAAACGAGTTTGTAGAGAAGCAGATACTATTAGTTTTATGATGTCCTTGTCAATCCCATGCCCAGTCAACATTTTTCTTGTTTGGAATAGTGATGGCACGACCGAGCACATCATGTAGCTAGCTAGATATTAGAGCACAACAGGTTTGTATATGGGGGAGAAAGATTAGCTGATTAAGAAGGCTGCTTGTAACACACCGTGGGTAGGTTGTGATTTTGTTTCGGAAGATAGTTCCTTCTCATTTGCATGGAAATTTCCTTTCTTTGTTTACACCTTTAATATGAGCATTCATTCTGATTGTTTTTGTATGGAGTCTGTGTTGATTGTCAACAAAAAAGGCTTGGAGAATTGTTATGCATTAGTTTTATGCAATATGATAACAATGCAGTGAACATTTGGAACTTCTATGGTACAGGTTGAAGGAAAGACAGTTAAGGCACAGATATGGGATACAGCAGGACAGGAACGGTACCGGGCTATCACCAGTGCTTACTATAGAGGAGCTGTTGGAGCACTCTTAGTCTATGACATAACTAAGAGGCAAACCTTTGAGAATGTTCAGAGGTGGCTCCGTGAGTTGAGGGACCATGCCGATACCAACATTGTCATCATGATGGCAGGGAATAAGTCTGACTTGAACCATCTCAGATCTGTTTCAGAAGATGATGGTCATAGCTTGGCTGAGACGGAAGGTCTCTCTTTTCTTGAGACATCAGCACTTGAAGCAACCAATGTTGAGAAGGCATTCCAAACCATATTGACAGAGATATATCATATCATGAGCAAAAAAGCACTGGCAGCCCAGGAAGCTGATGCTGGTTCTGCTGTTCCTGGTCAAGGGACCACTATCAATGTTGCTGATGTATCAGGGGATTCAAAAAGAGGTTGCTGTTCATCTTAAAGCGAATAGAATGGAAAATTACCCAGCAAAGCAGACCTGTTTTTTTACTTTATATTTTTTCTTTACTGTTTATTTTTGGGTAAGTGAGACTCATGTAGATTACCTATTCACTTACTTTGAGTTGTCGTAAGAAACCAGGAGTAATGTCGATTAGCATTTTAGAGTGCCTTCCATTCTCATGCTCCATTTTTTTTTTTTATAATGTCACCTTACTGATGCTGGAGACATTTGGTCTGTACTTACCGTCTGAAAGTGCAACACTTGAAAAGCCTCTTTTCTCAAGAAACTATTCTCAAACATTTCATTAATTGTTCTGGATGACTATACAGTGCCCCAGGACATGTTTAGAGCCCTTTATACAAATATGCTGGAAGCATAAGTTCCTATGTCTTCACTGCACTGTTGTGGAATCATCCTGCTTCATTCTGATGAGACTGCTTTCTATATTTCTTAATACTGGTTTATACCTGCAACATTTCAGTAAAACATCAGAGCATCTAGTGAGAAATGGTTCAAACTTCAAAGGTGGCACATTAAAACCCCAGAGAGAGCGAGAGATAGAGAGATTACAGGTGTGCAAGACCAGTGTATGCTTGAGTCACTTGTTGAAGCTGAGCTGATAGCTGCATGACCTCTGCAGATAGCCCCTCCGCTCTGCTCTGTTCTTTTGCTAGTTGACCCTATGACAGGAAGATAAGTGGGAGAATTTATTATAAGGTACAACATATACCGATTTTAATAGCTAAAGTAATCTCAAAAAAGAAACACTGAAGCTTTACAGGGCCAGGATACAGAAATAGGGAACCCTTATTGCTAGAACAATGCATTCTGCAGAAGCAAAGATGTGGTCATATATACAGAGGAAACACAATACAAACCCATACCTCTAGGGAAAGAAGCTCAGGTGCATGTTCCACTGATCGGGATTCATTCACTTGTTTATGGGGTTCTGACACAACTTGAGCCTGCCCCATTCTCAACCTATCCAAAACCAAACGAAGTTCTTCATTTTGTTTTAGACAGTAGTTCACCTTAGCAGCCAGAAATCAGGGTTAATCCTAATTCATGAGAAAAATGAAGTCAGGAAGAGTCACTGAAAGCACCCCATTTTAGTCTATCTCCGCTACCATATTGGAATGGATCGAGTAGTGAGCATGATTAATAGAAAATGCATCTGCATGTGTTGAGGGATAAAAGTGTGGCTTTGACAAGTCTATGTATCAGGTCTCTAAATACAACAAAGGTGACAATGCGAAGTTGCAAACTATGACCCTGTTCCACAGTGAACACCTGAATGCATTGCACATTTTACTCATTACTTTATGGAAGATCCATATAGCATCAAAGTCCCAACTCACAGATAATTACCCGATTCTCCCATTGTGCTGCCATCCCCTTTGCCTCAATATAAAAAGATGAGAGGTTTGTATTTTCCTCAAAAAGCCTCTCTATCTCTGAAGATTGGGAATCAATCTGAAAAAAAAGGGTAAATGTGACTTTGTCAGTTTGTAATTAGGACAAGACAATTTTCCTACTCCTGAACAATAATAATACCTCCTTAAGAAGTTTCTGCCTACTAATCTCCATTCTCTCAACCACTACAGCCATATCATGCAACTGCTTCTCAAGTTTCTCCTTGTCTTCCTGCAAAACAAAAACAGAAAATGATGCAATAAATAATATAATTCATTTCAGGGAATGAGAAAATTTACAAGATGACTAGAAAGTCCCAAAGGACTGTCAACCAGCAAGTATTTGTACCACTGAGAATGACTTCTGTGTTCCTTTTGTTGTGATTTCTTCTGAAATGCACAAATTGGGGTCTGTGACCAAGTGACAACAAATAAAACTTGTTTTTAAAATGCCAGTATCGAGACATAAGCTTGATGGTATGTTATCTTAGAGAGTACATGAAAATTAAACTTCCATTAATGCAACCTGGTACTCCTTTTGATAGAGCTGCAGACTTCTCTTCCAACTCTTGCATTTCAGACACAAGGGTAGATGTACGGGATTGCTCGTCCACTAACCGCTGTTGTTCTTGCTGTCTTAAAATTGATTCTTGCTGAAAAATGTTAGCCATAATGAATCTCGCAACCTTATATACATCAATGAGGAAAATCAGACCATGAAAGTAAAGGCATTTTCACCTGCAATTGAGATTTCAAAATATCTAACTCCTTTTCCAGTATATGCACCTGATCTGGTGAACTTCCCATAGAGGGGATTCCACCTAATGAACCACTCATTGCCTGTTGCTGCATGGAGTTTAGTTCTGCTCTTAACGCCGCTGCATCTTCCTCAGCCTATTGGTAGACAGATAGTAAAGAAATGAGAACCTAGATGTTTAGGTACATTTTTAACTTTCAAAGAAGAAAATTTTGCATACTCGGTATTGTTCTTCTTCAGCTTCTTTTAGCCGTTTCTTGAGTGTGCGAAGCTGGGTTGACAGGTTCTCCTACAAACCGTATCAGATTCTGTGAAGTGTATAATAATAATAATACTGCAGATTATGCAACTACAAGGTATAATAGCGTGTACCCTTGCAACAACTGCTGCATCTTTCTCCATAGCAACATCCCTCAAAGCTTTCCTCAAAGATGGCATAGTATCATGTTCCTGCTCTTAAAAAAAACACATGGTAAATATGTGAAGCAGGCTAAAAAGCTTCCCAGCTTCAAATGGGTCCTTTTGCATTCAAATTTGAGCAGAAAATTCTCAACTTATACACTTTCTGCATCAAGGCAATAAAAGAAGGCATACATAAGCAGAGCATCACTTGGGTTCATCAAGTACTCAACTGTATCAAATCCATTATGAGAATTCTTGCTAGCTCATTTCACTTGCTGAGTAACATATGATAAATAAAAGTGGAGTAATTCTAACACTAACATCCTTTCGTTCTTAGGCTGGATTTTACTTGTAAAAGCATCAGTAAGTTATGTCATGACACAATGAGCAAATAGGATATTATAAATTTCCTAGAAAACAACATGGAACAAATGTGATAGACTTGCATTTACCAAGTCATTTAGATGCTTCTGCTGTATTTCATTCTCGGCCTCCTTCGTTTGAAGCTGAAACAGGAAAGAAAAATCAGATTTTCATACAATTCAATAATCAACAAGAAACAAAAAAAAAAATCATGTTCACCTACTTACCCTGTTACTTAATTTATTGTTCAGCTCCTCCAAGTCTTGGTTCTTCCTTTGCAGGTCTTTAAATTGAGATACTAAACCACTAATATCTGTCTGCAACAATTTTTTTACAAAAATGTGAAACGATTATCCAATAATCAGGAAAATCTTCTCCTAATCAATAACCTAAAATCCATATAAATTGGGAGAAAGATGCTACATGCCCAGTTCCTTGGCTCTCAGATTTTCTTATCTCCACAGCATCTGCCCTACGAGAAAACAATCAATAATGTCATAGAATGTAGCAATGGAGTGAGCAAGAGAGAAAGGTGGGAATCAAATTAAATGAAAAACAAAGAGGCGCACCGTTAGGGCTTGAGGGAAGCTTGATAGGATCTGATCCTTGGCTCAATCTCTGCGCTGCTCTCTTTTGTCGAATGCCTTCCAGCTGAACCGACGAAATGCGTATATGAATGTATGAAATCAAAATTAATGGCGACCAGAAATTGGAGAGCGGCGTACCGTTCGTCGGCCAAGAGATGCGTGATGTGATTTCATGGCGGAGGCAAGATTGGATGAATTGCAGAATGAAATGTTCCTTCACACAAACTGCTGATTCTGGCGCTTCTCTGCAATTCTTCCGAACCCCCGACGAGAGAAAGATTGTGCTTTTGTGTCTTGTGATTCTTAACGGTCGAGAAGACGATGGAATATAACGGTCAAACTAGTTGGCCATTAATATAAACAAGAGAAAATTATGGTTCATAATCTTGTAAAACACCACAGCAAAAACTTAAATGTATTTTTTATATATAGATAATTACATTTTATCGCTCACGGAATGTCGGAGGACACAATAGACAATAGATCAGAGGAACAAAGGTTTACACTTGGCAAAGTAAAACAATGAGCGGCTTTGTTAACTGATCTTCTAACAAGTACCACATTTCCAATCAATAATAATGAGTCTCAAATTAGAGTTTTGGGATTTTAATCAACTCAACACCTTCCGAACTCTTATAGCTTCCACAATCACAGTCTTGGGAGAATGAAGTGTTTGCTAGCCTGCAGAGTTCCTTAATCATTACGACCGATCTAGTTTGTTCCTGCACTTTTTTGTCCCCAAGGGTCGTGTCAACATTAACCTTTAGAAACCCTTCCATAGATTTCTGGTATAATGATGGTTTTAGGTAGAGCCTTCGCCCAATTTCAAGCCTCTTAATCCAAAAATCCTCGAGACAGAGGTTAAGGAGTTCAACCATACACGTGCATTGCGTTCCTTGAAGATAACTCCTCACATCACCAAAAGAGAGTCTAGTTGATCTGATGGTAATCTACACATTTAACTTCCTACCCAGTTTAAGAAAGAGTCATAAGGGACAAACGAGTGATCTTTCTCCCGCCATCTGTCCGTAGGTTCTTTAAAGGTGGTATGCACTGTGCACGAAGAATACGCCTGAATTCTCACTGGACCATGCCCAATCCAGTCGTCTGATTTAGTTGACTGGCTAAATGGGACTTCCAGAATTCAGTGTTTTAGAGTTAGGGTGAACAGAGTATCGCAGACTTCATAGTCACAATGATGTCCTGGAAATCACTGACTTGGTCTAGCGGAGTTGGATCTTCTCCCGGAAGCTAAGGCATGCATGCTCCCATTCTAGTTAGATTTTGAGCCGTCAGGACACTCTTCCAAGTAAAACTTGGGTTGTACCCTAATGTGACATCCTACAACATCCCTTGACGAAAATATTTGGCCTTAAAAGAACTTTGGAAATCAAACTGTAGGAAGCCTCTGTTACTCTCCAACCTTATGATGCGACACATCTTTGTGCTTAAATCTTACATTTTTATTCATATTTTATAGTTTTTTTTTGTCCTTGTTTAGTTCCTTTATTATTCACTCTTATATCTTTGTGTGCTTTTTGGGTATTGTGACTCTTTATAGGTTTTTGGATCGAAAAGATATGAATTTTAGAGAAAATGGAACAAAAAACCGCTTAAAGGAATCTTAGATTGTAGTCGATCTTCCGAAGAGCATATCTTTTTCATATGAGCTCCGACTTTGTCATGTAAGATATCAAATCGAAGAAAATTG
Organism: Erodium texanum; assembly: GCA_036897725.1. Classification (NCBI taxonomy): domain Eukaryota; kingdom Viridiplantae; phylum Streptophyta; class Magnoliopsida; order Geraniales; family Geraniaceae; genus Erodium; species Erodium texanum. Next base: position 10,998 of record JAYMSW010003993.1, read on the forward strand.
AGAGCTCTACAATTTTCACGAAGTCGCCAACTTTGTATAGCCTTTGAAGAAGCCAGTGTGTTTTTTGTGGATCACAACTATTAGTCGGGCTGTAATAGCCCATGTCATGCTTGTGAGTCCGGTGGTTACGACTCGATTTAGAATTAAATTTTAGGAAATTTACCTCATTTTTGTCATCAAACTTGTTAAGTATAAATAGGAAAATTAGGCTAAAGGAGGAGTCCATATTAAATTGAGATTGTATTCTATATACTACACCAGGGACGTTCTTGGGCGACGTAGGGGGAGAAACTGCGTCGCCTAAGCAAACGCAAGGACGACGCAGATAGCCAGCGTCGCCCAAGCTATTCTTGCGCGATGGTTGCATCGCCCAGGCTACTCTTGGACGAAGAAGTATAGATCATCGTCGCCCAAGATATGCTTGGGCGACAAAGCTAGGCGATGCACCTGTAACACCGCGTCGCCCAAGAGAGCGGCGTAATGGTTGACCTGACAGGC
>JAYMSW010003994.1:0-11494 GCA_036897725.1 Erodium texanum
TGTTACCCCCACTTCCCCTTCCTCGCATTCTCCGCCGGAGAAGCCTGATTAGGCGAAATCGGATCGACCCCTTTGTTCTCATTGGCCTGAGAGTCACTCTCGTCCGCCGATCCCGCTGTGGAGTCTCCGTCAGAGCCGTTCGCTCGAACCCTCACCTCTCTCGAACCGAAACTCTCCCGAAACCCACCCCAAAGATTGAGCCTTTCCGGTTTCCTGGACAAGCAAGCTGGTCTGTATCGGTTTATCGAACAACACCGCGCCGTATTGACCCCGATACGATAGAAAACCCTAGATCGGCGGTGGAAGAAGCTCGATCGATTAAGTTGGGGGTGGATTGCATGCTGCAGAGACTCAATGCGCAACATCGAAACCTGAAACTTGGAATCAAAATTATTTGCTTTATTTGGGCGCGAACGAACAGACGCTGAAGGTGTTTGTGTGTATGCGTCTGAGACAAGATGTAATGAGTGAGGTGAGGACGGTGAAGAAGAAAATAGAAAGGGGAGAGAAGAAGACGAGAGAGGGGTTTCATGTCGGAACGTGGACCGTTGGATGATTGTGAAGCCAGCGGCTCTCAACCGTTGATTTTCATCTTTTGACTTGTTTTATTTCCACGTGTGTTAGCGTTATCCGAATTTCTGTACTATTTGCTGTCTGGCTGCATATGACCACGTCATTGTTCGAAACAACAAGAACTGTTACTGTACCTTAACTTTTTTTTTTTTTTTTTTGAGATAAGATAAGAATTTCTTGATCTAAAATAGTGTTAGACTGACATAAATTTTGGAGGTGACATATTTACCGTCTGGTTAGAGTCTAAAAGAGAAGGGAAAAATATATAAAGCATCGGTGAACTAACTTGTTTTTTTTGAAAAGTAACAGTGTTGTCGTCAGCAAAAACTAACGGTGGACAAATTTTCTGTCTCTAAACTGACTAACACTGTTAGTTTTTCAATGAAATGACCATTCTACCCCCCTGATTTAAGAGTAAGGTTTTAGGGTTTGTTTTCGGGAAGATGGTAATTTAAAGGTTCATATTTGGGAGAGGGTAGTGTAGGGTTCGTTATTTAGGGTTTACTTTCGGGGAGGGATATTTTCGGTATTCCAAAAGAAATTGTCTAAAAACTGTTAAATTTAACGGATTGCAAACGGAAAAATTCTTCACCAATACATTTTGCTGACGTCCTAAAATGACCGTTTCTTTTTGAACATATTAGTTTCGACACCGTTATAAAATGAACTTATCCTAAAAAAGAAAGAGTAGCCAAACAATCAACGATTTTATTTGCCGTTTGATTAACAAAAGAAATGCTTAAGCTTTCAACAGAGTTGAACAGAGTCCTACAAATATTAGCAAGGAATCCCGGAGTAGTCTAAGATCTTAACTATTACTGTTCTAATAGTACGACCGTTACGCGGGGGGATGACGTACAATTATAAAAGACAATTACTATTAATATTTCCTTGTAAAGTCATGGCAGGGACTTGATTAGGATATCGGTCAATTGGTATGGGCAAACGACATTCTCATAGTTCCACGCTGAACTTGTTCACGAACAAAATGGAATGCAGAGCTAGCTATATGCTTTATTCTTGAATGGGAAATGGGGTTTGAACTAAGACATGTAGCACCCAGATTATCATTAAACACCACCGGGTTGAGGATTGTTTGTGACCTAGCTCAATAAAGAGATTCTGAACCCACATTACTTACGTAGTAGTTTTAGTAAGGGCTTTGTACTATGCTTTAGTAGAGGAACGTGTTACTTTTGCTTCTGAGAGCTCTATGAAATTGGTATCCCACCAAGATACAACAGGTAACTCGTTGATGAAACATAATCATCTCTATCCTCGACCCAATCTGCATATGAGAATGCATGCAGTACTAACAATTTTGTTGCGGAAATGTTGATTCCTTTGTCCAACGAACCTGCAAGATAACGTAACAAACTTTTCAAGGCATTCCAATAGCCCTCTATCGAAGCATGCTATTGGAAAAACTTATCGACACTAAAACCAATGTCCAGACGAGTGAGACTCAGGTACTGTAAACTCCCAACGATATATCTATAATCAATTCGTGACAGGAGCAAATAACCACTAACATGTCGTAATGCAACCGAGGTAGTCATTGAAGTTGACACACGCTTAGCATCCACTATGCTAGACCTCATAACGAAGTCATGTATATACTTGCGTTGGCTTAAGAATATACACGTTGGATCACATTTATTCAAAATCTATTTTCACTATATGAATATATTTCCACACAAAAAGTTACTATATATATTTTTATTTGAAATTTTAGAGACGAAGTCTTTATTTTCATTCAAATACATTTCTTTTACCATTAAAAAGACTATGATATGCCAAAAAACTAAATTATGGTATTTCTTTTTACAATTATTCTTAATAAAATCTATATTCATTAAAAAAAACTCAAATGAATATTGCCTGATCTAAAACACATTTGTTTCATAACGATAATTGCAAAAAAACAAAAAAAAATCAACAAAAAAGTAGATAATATACAAAGCTCAAATGTTTTCAACACAAATCGAGTTATTTTTAGGGCAAAACAAGATAAGTAGCTGTTGACCGTTGTAGAATCGAAAACAAAGACGAGAGCCGTACAGTACAGAGCTCAAGGCCATCAATGGCGGAGCCGAGAATGAGAATTCCTTACTTTCATGCACCTCTCGTCCATTTCCATCCCAAAACAAGAACCCGAGAAAGCCCTGAATTGTCGGATCACAGAAAGGTCTCGACCGGCCATAATTTTCTAAAAATTACCAATACCCAATTTCACAGAGAGAGACACAGGTTTGGTAGCGACAAGCCAAACATCTTCAAACTTCATCATCTCCAGGTAATCGATTTTTCTTCTCCAAATTCTGAAATTTGTAGCTACCCATTGATCTATACTGTAAAAAAAAAACCCTATCTTTGTTCTGATTCGCATCTGGGTTTGCCCTAATCTGTTGTTCCCAAATGTGATATTTTAATCTGAATGTGGGTTGGTTCTTGGACTCTTCATTGCTTCTCATGTAACCTAAGGAATTGATAGAAATGGGAATCGATGCAAAGCGTATTGGGCTTTGTCTATGGAAATGCCTTAAACTTCCCATAACCACAAGTTCAAGATATCCATTTGTTTCGGGTGCTTTGATATCAGTGTTTCTCCTATGCATATTTCTTCCTTCAGCTTTCATAATTGTAGCTTGTTCCTCTCCATTTCTTGCCCTTATTGCTGTTCTTGTCCGAGTTTGTTCAAAATCCAAAAGCTCCAAATCGAAGAATGTCAAAGTGGTATCCATCAAAGATGATGATATCATCATCCGTAGAAACGATGGTACTGCCATAAGCCGTCAAATGAGTAGAAGAAGAAATTTCAAGGACAAGAACAAGCCAGGTTGGGGTGCTCGTAGTAAAAGGGATGATTTGGTTTTGTTGACAGGAACTAGCATCCGGGATTTACTTGGTTTAACTCCAGAGATCGAGGACAAGCCGAAAGTGTTGCTTGAGGTGAATAAAATTGGCTCTTTGGATGACAAAAATGGTTCCAATGCTAAAGAGGTTCTTGTCACTGAGTCATTGTGGAAGCCTGACTTCACGTCACATAGTAGCTCAGGTGAGCAGCGCCACCCCATTGGCGGTAAAGTAGAGATTGAGGATAGGCACAAAAGATTGGAGACTCTCATTGCCAAGAGAAGAGCAAGAAAGTTGGCGAGGTTGCAAGATGGAGAAAGTCCGGTTGGTGCAGACATGGACAATGCTCCTTGGCCTGAACTTGAGGTTGCCCCCATTTTGGTTTCGAGGGCCAATCGTTTTGATACACTGATGCCTGGTTCAGCTCTGCCCGTTTTGTTGCCTTCGCCAAACCCATTTGACCTTCCCTATGACCCACATGAAGAAAGGCCTAATCTCAGGGAAGATAGCTTCCATGAAGAGTTCACTGTGACTAAATCGAAGGACAAGTTTCTCTGTAGGCATGAGAGCTTTAGTCTTGGGTCTTTTTTCAAGTTGGAACCCAAGAAGGCAGGGCTATTAGGGTACCCCAGATGCAAAGTGCAGTCAAGTAAGACTAGTGTTTTTCTTCAATCTTATATGTATTTTGGGTCAATTGCAAATAGTTATTGCGTACTATACGTCTTTGCCACATAACTATCCCCAACTTTTACAGATATCTAAGTAGCTGTAAATAGTGGTTTAAAGATTGGGATTGTGATGTGCAAAAGACTTATAGTACGCAATAGCTATCTGCAATCAACCCTTGTATTTTTGTTACTTGAAGTGTTTAGTGACTTACATCTCTTCTGAATATGAATCACTGTATTGTACATTTGTACTTTCTCCAGGAGGTAGATCCATGTCTCCTAAACTCAGTACTCAAGATCCTGTTGAAGAAGAACAAGCTCCTATTCAAGAAAGATCCACGTTTCCTAAGCTCAGTACTCAAGATCCTGTCGAAGAAGAACAAGCTCCTATTCAAGAAACAAACCCTGTACAATTGCAACAAGAAGAGGATAATGAAACTGATGATATCACAACTCTAGACCAACTCGAGGGCGTTGAGAGTTCTCAAAATGTGGAATCAGGGTTAAGTAAGCAAAGTAAAGTTGAGATAAAGACTGACACCAAACATAGAGAGTCAAGTGCTTCATCTTCTTCGTCTTCAGCTTCAGATTCATCCGATGAAGATCACATCTATAATGCAAATATAGCTGGAGTTTCTGTAAGTCTAACATCTAAAGGGCGTAACTTCCCTAACATGATACATTCTGTGAAAAGGCCCCTTGCTTGTTCAATTCCAAAGAAAAAAGACGATTCTAGCCTTTCTGCAGCAGACAAGGCAAAAAGAGAAGAATTTTTCTATCTTGGGAAGTCTCACCATGCCCATAGTCACTCTTTAGCTTCTGATATGCAAGTAGAGCTCTCTGATGATGGCTCGCCTCGACCAATAGTCAATGAAGCCTTTGCCTCTGATGGGGACGGTGAAAAAGATACCAATTCTGGCGGCGAAGACATGTGGGGCCCCTCAACTTCTTCTGTTGGTGGAATAGAAAAACAACAGTTGACTTCAGGAGAAGTTCATGTGTCTGGTGAAGAAGCTATAACAGAAGTAACTGAAATATCTGAAAAGGGTCAACCCGATTTAAAAGAATCTGATGAATCACAGAATGTAGCAGAGAAAACAAGTAGTGTGGACAACCCTGGAACCTTAACAGAGAAGGTAACTTCATAATCGATAGTACTAAAAATGAATAGATAACTTTTTGGGGCATGTACGTCTTTTGCGCATGACTATTCCTAACTTTAGGACGATATTTACAGCTATCTAGACTTTCAAAATATTGTTAATAGCTCTTTTGTCAAAAAATGACGAAAATTCCCTTGACCCTAATCTCAAAAAATACCATTTTTTCATATTTTTAATAGTTTTATCTTTTAAGGAGTCTTTTTACATCTACTCAACTGTTTTCTACATCCAATCAAAATGTTTTTGGTTGTTACGAAGTCCTTTAAGATTATGGTCAAGGGCATTCTCATCATATTTTTATTACGAAAAAGAGGTATTTGCAATTTTTTGAAAGTTTAGGTAGTTGTAAGTAAAGTTTTAAAGTTGGGGATAGTTATGTGCAGAAGACGTATATATAGGACACAAAAGCTCTCTGCAATTAACCCCTTTTTTTTTCCAGTTAGTCCTAATCATATGTATGCCTTTCGACATTTTTGTGATTACTCATTTTGTTTTCTCACAGATTCCTAGAACAAAATCTAGCATAGTTCACGATCTAAATGAAACAGTAATGAGCCAGATCATGAACGAGGAAAAGCTTCAGTCAGTGGAACATGGCGGCGAGCTAGAATCCAAAGCATTAATGATACAAGAGCCTGTTCCAGTATTGGTAACAGATGTTCAGGAATTAAGCTCAAGGACTGTAGGAGGAGTCATTGAGGCCGAGAGCCAGCACAGCTCGGATTCAGTCCAAAGTGTCAATGGTGAACCAAGTCTGGTAGAAGAGCGTATTCCAGAACCATCTACATTTGTTGTTGAAGCTCACTCAAAGACTACAAAAAATGTTGAGGATGAGAGCAACTAAAGTCTCAAAGGGGAATCTGAAGCTGCGGTTTCTAAGCCAGAGGAAGATGATGATCAAGTAGAGCCAAAATGAAGTGATACACAAAGATAAGTCTTGAAACGCTAACAGGCAGCTAAAATGGTAGATTATTTCAATACATTATGGCACATATCTTTTGCTGATGTTGAACCCCTGAAAATTGTATTCGTCCTGTTAAATAGAAATTGAACCGTTTGATACTGAGGTTCGATTGAGAAGATAGAGTCAATATAAAGCACTTGTTTTTTTAGATTGGGACATTGTAAAGAACGAATAGTTTTTACTTAATTTGTTCATCTCATGTTTTACTTTACAAGTAAACATGAACCTATGGCTTAGAATTTGGAGATTGTAAGCAAGTTTTATTTTATTCCACAGAGGCATTTTAGATGGAGGATTTATACCAGATAGAAATGGGGAAGATTCAGGGTTCTTGAGCCACCAAAAGTAGTAGTAATTAGATAACATGTATGTGGTTGTTACTAGTTAAAGTGTTAATCATGGAAAAAATGATTTAGGAATAAAGTTTCCAATGCCCTTAGCTTTCTCATGCAACTTGGGCAATGGCTTCTTCTTTTGGGACAAAAATGGTGGTGCTTGGTTTTGTCATTTGCCCCTTGGCAAAGCTAAAGACCCCATTGTTGTTCATGATGGTTACTTGCCACTTCTACAGCAAAAGAAGAAGGAAAAAGGGTTTAGCGATTGAATCTTTAGTCTGGTGGTCTATTTTCGAATGTTTAATCTGATTGTCAGAACGTAAATCACGATCACGATATAAAAATTTACGTACAGAAGTAAGTATAATCTTGTACCAACAACTTTACCGTCTCTTCTAAGGGTTGATTAGCAACTTTACAGTCCATTAGCTTTATTAGGGTCATGAACAAATCATCATGGTTACTTTTGTCATGTTAGGTAATGAAGTGATTAGTTCAACAAATCACTTAATTAGGAGGAAGATTCTGGTTTTGTGGAGGAGAGGAAAGGGCAAGACAATGTAGTGTATAAAAGTCAATGGAAATTCTCCACCAAAAAGAGAATCTCCAATCCCATTCACATATAATACACAAACTTAAAATATACACTTATTAAAAGGAAATAAATAGACTTGAATTCAAGATCAGTTCCAAAGGTTATCTTTTCTTTGGGAATCTCCAATATTTCAAGACCTTATTATAAATTTCATCCATATATTTTAAGATCAGCAACTCGTATTAAATCCAAAATCATTTATTTATTAGAAGAATCAGGAATTTAAAAAAAGGCACACAAAGTTTATACAACTATTGTGAAGAACCCTTTTTCTACCTAACTAGAAATTTAACTTTATTAATTCCGTACCATTCAGAATCACAAAAAGCATGATTTTTTTACCAGAATTCTCATCCACTGTGATTAGGTAACAGTCATGACATGCCACCATAAGTGCAGGAGAGAGAGATTAAGCACATTATTGATTATATTAATAAATAATAGTTAATAAACTAATTTGACATGAATCTCTCTTTTTACTAACCATTAATTGTTGTAAGTTTGATTTTTATTAATTAATAATACCCAAAAGTAGGGATCTTCTTCTTTGTGGGAGGATCTGCAGAGAAAGATCTCAAAGAGTGAAGAAAAGATCACAAACAGGAACAAAAAGGGTGCTTCAAGAATCAAATGCTTCACTCAGTGGAACGTAGAGTCAGCCTCAACTACAAGTTATTAACCATCTCAATTCTCAACCATAGAAAATCCCTCGAGTTTTAATCTCACATCAAATAAACCTGAGACTCGATAAGAGTTGATATGCATCTTGAACGTACTATGAAACACTGAGTACAGACATAATCCAAATCCGATGCTCTGTGGCTCAGAGCATCCGATGACTCGAGCAAAATGCCATTGTGAGGATTGTAGACTCATGGGATTGAGACATTGTACCAAAATGCACACAACCAAACAAATTGTCCCCAAAACAAATGCATAAACAAGTGAAAAGCAAATCAAGAATGGATAGAAGATCTTGTCATAGAAATTGGAATTGCAGTTCAGAGCACAAATCCAAAATTTTGACAGAAAACAAATATGCTTCTTTGCACCAAGGAATATTTGAGTTTTGCCTAGAACAGGTAAAGCTTTCAACTAGTAAGGAAGAAGATGCTTATCTTGTCAATATGATGAACTTTATTACATTCTCCATGCTTGTGATGCATCTTCCTCTTGCATCCTAATCTTATCTTATAGGACCTTTCTTAAGGTATCAAAACAATGGGACTTGTCAATCCTCAAGAGTCTCAGCTGTGGAGCTTAATCACAAACATACTCCAAATCTAAGTAAAGCCATACTTGTCCCCTTCAAGTTCAAAGGCTATAATCTGAGTTCTTAGTGACATATATACATAATCTGAGTTAACCGAAGAAGACAATGGCATGCATATATGAAAACTAAGTGAGAATTTGAAAATACCCTTCCCTTCCCTTATGCTTGAGGGTTGTATTGCATCTGAAAAGCCAAACTTTGAGATCCAAAGAAGGGTTCTTGAACAGATTTTGATCCCTGCATTTTGAGCTCATACGGGTTCAACCCGTATGGAGAAGACATGAACACATTTCCAAGTGGTGCATTGAAAGCCACGGCTGCTGCTTCTCCGTTTGGCTGAGTCCAATTGAAATGTGAACCGGGCTGCTGAGGGAGCTCCATGGAGTGATCGGGCGAAGAGGAGGTTTTGTTTTCTGGCAAAGGCGAGAGATTGACTGTCGTTATGTCATGGATGCTAGCTCTTCTCTTGTCTTTCCCACCTGAAAGCTGCCTGATAAAGTACTTCTGAGCATGACTAGCTACTTGGGTCGGTGTTCTAGTGATCACGAAATTGCGAGAAATGTTTCTCCAATCTCCTTTCCCATACTTGTTCAAGCCCATAAGAAACAACCTGTAGTGTCAATAGCCAAAACCCAGATCAGGAATCGAGTAAATTTTGAATCTTCCAATTCCTTGTACATTATGGTCTTCAAAGTTCAAAACTTCAACTACAAACAACACAATATCTACTAAAATTGAATTCCATGAATCAAAGAGGGCTTACTTATGTTCTTCTTCAGTCCATGGAACTCCTTTCTTCCTCTCCTGATCAGCAGGCCTGTTTGAAGCCGATCGCTTTCCTCCAACTCCATAGCCATAGGACTGCTTCAATCCATCAAACCCATCACTGATGGTCCACTCCAATGTGAAAGGGGATGTGATATAGCCAGGAATTGGGATCAACCCAGCTTCTATATTGCAAACATCATCTTCCAATTCCTTGTACTGCTTCATCACATCCCCAACAGTTTTTCCTGGGATCATAGCCGCCACTTTGTGCCACCGATCCGGAGTCTCCTTGTCGTACACCGCCAGAGCATTCTCGAACATTTTGTTCTCCGCCACCGTCCATCTCGTGCTCTTGCTCTCTTCAATAACCCAATTCGAGCTCGAGATCGAATTGTATAATGCTGGAGAGGGAATTTCTGTTTCAGTTTCAGTTTCCCACTTCATCGCATCCAAATTTAACACAAACCAACATAAATTATACCAATTCCTGAACTGGGTTTCGGTTTTGAGCTCAAGATTTGGGCGATTTTTAAAAATTCTGGGTAGGTGAAGAAGCGGAGAGAGGAAAGGAGAAACAAAGGTGGAGATATAACGACAAAACTATGAAATCGAGAGGCATTTGCGAGGAATCAGAATAGCTTTTTTTTGCAATACCCCAGAGGAATCTAGAAAAGACCCACTAAGATCTGAGCACAGTGGAGATTTTCCAGGGAAACAAACAGAAAAAGAGAGAGAAAACGGACCATTTGCTTGGATCCCATTCTCATGCTTGTAGAGTACCAGAAAGAGGAAAGCTATGAGTTGCTACCAAACAAACCCTACGTGTACCTCCACAGACCTCTCTCGATACCCAAATTAAGAAAGTGATGGCGATGATACAGCAAAAAGGGTCAGTGACAATGGAAGTGAAACCCAAATACCCAATTCAGAAATCAATGGTTTGCTCCCAGAAATTCCAGATTTTGAGCTGTGAACAATGAAGATGAACTCATGAACACCCAGAAATGAATCCAAGTTCCTGTTAAATTAAAGGGAAAGATTTTTTAAGGTGTTGGGTTTGGTGATCCTTCAATTTATAAACACTCGAATCTGATTATATATGGAATTGTGAACTCACCCATTCTCCAGTGATGGAGACGCATGGCCAACGATGGAGGCTCGCCGGTCAGCGCTGGTCAAACCCCTCACCACCGTCCGATGAGCATACTAATCTGATCATGCGAATCGCAACCTTTAATTAACCCACGAGTCAAATAAGGAGCTACAGTTTTCCTCAAATATTATTTTGTTAATTAATTTTGAATTTCGATGCGTTCGTGCCAAATGATAGCCGCCAAAAATACCGATGTTGGGGGTAAAATAGTAAAATCACAACCGATGGACCACAGAAACTGTTATGACTCCCACATAATTGTATAGGTTAGGTTCCCGAGGAGTTGGGTCCACAGGTGACACGCGGTGAGTTCTGATTGGATGACTTGGGCTGCTAAAAAAAACATCATTAATATAACCAATTAGTTTGGTCCACGCAACCTATTTCAACTCTGAAAAATAGGTCCAGATCGTATGGTACTAGACATTAGCTGCAACTAATCTCAATCCTCTCTTCAATGAATAAAGTATACATGAATTTATTAGTTCTACATATTAAGAAACTTTATTATTAATAGCCGCATAATTTTAAAATGGATAAGTTTATTTATATACATACTTTTTAAAACAAACATCAGATAATTATTACCTCTCACATCTCTCTATCATAGCCAATGAAATAGTGAAAACTCAATCTCCTTTCGGCTTTCAATCTATAAATTACAAATAAATAAATTATATCGAATCGCAACTATTTAATTATAACAGTTAACTTCATTTGATCTATCATTTCTCACTCACCTAATTTCCTGTAGAATTTTGGTTAGCCAAACAGGTTTAAAAGTTGATGATATCCATGTTGGTATATTATGATCGAGGGTTCTAATTTTGTGTTTCATGAATAATGGATGTTTTGGACTTATAATTAAATTTTTACTGTGATTTTTAGTACATGTATGAGGGTTAATTTCAGATACAAATACATTCCTAAAACAAAAATATCTTTTTTTAAGCTAAAATAATTTATTTTTTTGAAATAAATTGTTGCATATATTATATATCAACCATAAGACACACATATCAACTGATGAAATAAAAAAAATTAAATAAATCGTTGCATATTTTTTAAGGAAATTTGAAAAACTATGTCTCATAACATATCGTATTTGTTTTATATGCTTCAATAAGTAAGAATTTGAAAAATATG
>JAYMSW010003995.1:0-11493 GCA_036897725.1 Erodium texanum
TGCCTATGAGTCCGAGACTCATCAACAATTGAAACGAAAGGATCATGAATATTGGGGATTGAATTTACTCTAGGGGTGAAAATGAAGCAACTGATAGGTAAATAATTTATTTCAATTCACTTGAGATTTGAATTTGAGTTATGTATTAGAATATGAACTGCTTGAGTTGTTCATATGAATGCTTTTATATCACCTCTATTGTGATGTACCTTGAATGAAGATTATTTGTTGTGTTGGAAAATTAGACATAGAGTGTTGGAAAATTAGGCATGAAGTGTTGGAAAAATAGGTACAAGTTGCTGGAAAATTTGTCGTTGTTAAATCTTTGTAGATGTTGTTGCATGATGTTACTCTGATGAGATTTTTAAAACTAGAAGCCCGATTGTAGCCTCAAAAATTCAAATTCCTTTCCTTTCAAAAATGTAGTTTTTGTTTACTGTATGTAGACCATTTTAATAAGTTTGGGTTGCTTCCTACAACAGTAAGTAAGACAATGATGCACTTAACATTTGTATTTCAATACTATTGTTATATGTCTAATGGTACCTAAGTTTTTAAACATTTAATATGAAGGCTTCCATATTACCATTGTTGTTATGTACCTTACATGAAGATTGTTTGTTGTGTTGGAAAATTAGGCATAAAGTGTTGGAAACTAGGCATAGAGTGTTGGCAAACTAGACATAAAGTGTTGGACAACTAGGTACAAGTTGTTGGAAAATTTGTAGTTGTCAAATATTTGTAGCTTGTGTTTAATGATGTTGGTTTGATGACATTTATAAGTGATTGGAAATTTTTTTATGCAGTGTATGATCTATAACTGATTGAAAAAAATTGTATGTAGTGTATGATTTTTGAGCTTGTTTTCCAAAATAGAAATAAGCATGTGTATTTGCGAGCTGTGTTACAAATGTGTATTTTGTGAACTGTGTTACAAATAAGCATGTCTTATTTCAAGCATTCTAATAACTTTGCTATTACAATCAATTATTATTGTGTTAGAAAACTACTAAAAAGGTGTTGGAAAAGTAGGTATAAGTAGTTGGAAATTTTTTTATGCAGAGTTGGAATAATAAATATTTTACATGTAAGAATCGTGTTCCTTATGTGTGCTTATTTTTTTTAATATCAATTTTCAGACCAGATATTTAGTATGTTCTGTTCACATCCACTATGAGATTCTCACCCGGTAAAGAAAATGCTTACAAACCAAGTTGTACAGAGGCAGCAAAACCATATATTAACCAATCATTTGACAGTTTAGATCATGGTGTCAAATTCTATGAGTGCTATGCAAAGATTTGCGGTTTTGGTTCACGGTTAGGAACTGCAAAGAAGAAAGGGGATATGATTCTAATGAAGTATATAACCTACTGCAAATAGGGAAACAAGAATAAAAAATAAACGATAAAGAGTCATCAACTGAGGTTGTTAGAAAGCGAAGGCTCTTATCTACTCGTATTGGATGTGAGGCAATGATTAGTTTGAAGAGTGTGGATGAAACAGGCAATGGTGGATACTATGTAAGTAAATTTACAGGGGGGCACAATCACCCATTTTTCTGAGCAATGGATCACCAATTCATGCACTCTAGCAAGAAGTTAGCTACAGAACACAAGCAGTGGTTGATGGACTATGAAAAGGTCACAATAGGTCCAGCAATGGCTTACAACTTATACTGTGAGAGAATGAGTGGAAGTGAGAATGTTAATGCATCGGTTGTGGATTTGATCAACTACAACAGAGGCTTGAAGGTTTATATAGGAGATAGTGATGCTCAAATAGTTATGGATCATTTTATGAGATGAAGTTGGTACCTGATAACTTTTTCTTTGAGTATGAAGTGGATATTGATGACAGCCTCACAAGGCTATTTTTGGTAGATGCTGAATCAAAGAAAAACTACGAGTTGTATGGAGATTCTTTATATTTTGATGCAACATATGGAACAAACAATTATTTAAAAAAAATTGTTGTTTGGATAAAATATAATTACAAATCAAATGTTACCCTACTATGGTTGTTTGGATTATTACTAGGTATGCAATGGTGTTTTGTCCTTTTCGTGGAATAAACAACTACAACAAATTTGTTACATTTGGGGCTGGACTGTTGGCAAATGAAGACAAAGAATCTTATATTTGGTTGCTTAAAGCATTTTTGAAAGCAATGGATAACAAGTAACCATCATGCTTTGTCACTGATCAAGACCCCTCAGTGAAGATTGCAGTAAAGGAAGTGTTCGATAAGAGCAAGCATAGATTGTGCATGTGGCACATCATGGAGAAATTGAGAAAGAAGGTATGACTTATAATTTCAACTGTATCTGTTGTGTTTCAAAGAATTCTATTATTTCTTCAGAATTATAGAACTACAACTTAGGATAATTTATTCCCTGCAAGTGAAAAAAATGTGTATTGGTTTAGAACTCTAGAAGGAAACTATTGGAAAACTAGTTAAAAATTGTTGGAAACATAGGTATGAGTTGTCGGAAAACTAGTTATGGGATGGTAGAAAAATAGTTATGGCATGTTGGAAAAATAGGTAAATGTTGTTTGAAAAACATTATCTACAAATAGAATAGATCTAAAACTGAGAATGTGGATGGGAAGTTTAGAAAAAAAAATGTTGGAATAATAGTTAAAGGCTGTTGGAATAATTTATCAATGGTGTTGCCATATTTTAGTCCACAAAAAGTATATTCAACTTCCATTTTTTTTAGTGTATTATACCTTGACAAAAATGTGATATTCTCTACAGATCCCACAAGCAAGACTTAGAGACACGGGTTTCTACAAGACACGGATTTCTACAATGGAATCTACAAACAAATAAAAAATCTACGTAAAAGCTAACCAAACAAACAAATAAGAAACAACAACATAACATAATATATAAAAAACTTACTCCCTCATTTAGAATTTCTTCCACAGCAGGTTCATCAACTCTAGGACTTTCAGCATTTATGTTGTCAACCTTGGGTGTTTCAGGTTCAACAGGTCCGCTGTGCAAACGGCCAACTCCAAAAACCATGTTGTCAATTTCATAACTTTCTCTCTCTTTCACAAGTTCAGTAGTCCATCCATTGAGTGTGGGCAATGCTTGAGGGATGGATTCAAATCCAACAACTATTCTGTCAAGATACAATAGCAGCATAAAAATTAAAAATTAAGATTAATATGTATCGGGAAAATAAGCACTGAGTACTGGAAAAATAAGCATTGAGCACTGAAAATTTAAACATGAGTAATTAAACTTACCAACAGGAAAGTTATTGAACCACCAAACTTTCTCCCATCCTAGCTATGCCGATCCCAATTCAACTTATTATCCATAAGTCTCTTTAACAAATACTTGCACCAATTAAACTCCTTAACATTTTCAACGTCTTCGATGGCGCTGAAGCATCTGGTATTGCATCTCCGACTAGTACCATAATCGAACAGAATGGTAGCAACTAATCCATATTGTTTTGCTTGAATCTGTTTCCACCATCACGTCGTGTAGCCACAACTTCAACAATATTGGACACAATAATAACCGGATATTTCTCATTCTTCCTTGACAGTATTTGATCAAACTGTGTCTTCCATTGGTCTAATCCATCACTAGACACTTCTGATTTAGTACATTCCACAAGTGTTCTCCCTAATGGAATGCCCAATGTTGCACGGACATCCTCTTCTAAAATTTTAATAGATTGACCGGCGGAAATATCAAGAGAGCACCTAGAAGGATTAAACTTCTATACCAACAAGTACCCGAGTGTGTTTGGTATGTGGTCAACCTTAAGATTAAGGATACTCCCAAATCCAAGTTCAACCACACAAAGCTTTTGAGCATTAGAAAAATCAGCAACCACAACAATAAGGGTGTTAGGGCAAGCTCGAGTGCTAAGGCAAGGAAGACTCCTACGATACTCTCTTACAGCCTGACAGTAATCTATCAGATTCCCACATGCATATGATTTTGCCTTGTTGGCTGGTTGTGAATGACTTTCCATTTCTTTACTGCTCTCTTTCTTTTTATGAGCAAACAGTTCTTCAGCCCTGTTGGTATCCTCACTTTTATTTTTCTTCCTCTTAGATTTCTTATTCAACTTTGGAAATCAGGTCTCTTCTTGTTACGTTTTCTTTTGGCACATTTACTTTTCTTCTTTGCCAGGCTAATATCATGCATATCACTGTCATAAAAAAGGGAGATCAGAAAAGAAAGGAAAAATTAAACATAACAGTTGGAAAAATAAGCATTGAGCACTGGAAAAATAAGCACAAACTGCTGGAAAAAATATGCAATGAGCATTGGAAAAATAAGCATAGACTGTTGGAAAAATAGAAAAAACAAATCTTACCGTGTGAATCGCTATGATGTTCATCAGCATGTTGATCCACAGATGTTTGCGGTGCTACACTCTTTTGGATTGGGACATCTCCTGTAGCAAAAACTATTAGGATAGACTGTTAGAAAATTAAGCAATGAGCACTGAAAAAATAAGTACAAACTGCTGGAAAAATACGCAATAAGCATTGGAAAAATAAGCACAGACTACTTATTGGAAATTGGTACATATAAAAATTAATAATAATATAGTTCTAATACAAAACCTTGTGCGTTTCCCTTCTTCATGAACACCGCTAATGGAACTGAATCATCAGAATCAACATCAAATTTGTTTGTCAAACATAAACAAAAAATTATGAATAATTCCTAGTTCTAAACACATTTATTAAAATTAAATGTTGCAAATCTATCTTACCATGTTCACCATCTAAACATCCTTGTTGTGCAGTCCCATAGTTAGAGGACATGTCAACATAATATGGATGTTGGTGTGGTACAGTGTCAGGTTCAGTTCTAATTTCACCAGTATCATCAACATAAGAATCGCTTGGGACTGTGGTAAAAATAAAAGAGATTTAGAAAAAACAAAGTAACACAAAAGGTAATGGAAAATAGGTATAAACAGTTGGAAAAAGAAGCATAACTAGCTGGAAAAATTATAAGACCTTTTGAAATGTTAACATATTCACTTTCGGGGTGGTATGACTATGGTACAATAACAGGTTTAGTCCTCATTTCAGGATAATGCTCAACATCTTCACTCTCAAGGTGGAATGCTTGTGTTGGAAAACTATCAGGTTGAGTTGTCATATCAACATTATCCTCAACATCAGCATCACATGAGACTGTTGTAAAAAAGGAGATTGGAAAAGCCAAAACAAAAGTGATGGAAAAATAAGTATAAATAGTTGGAAAAATAAGCATAAACAGCTGGAAAAATAGTATTACATTGTGAAAAAAAAAAAGGCAAACTCTCAGCTGTGATGGTTGCGGTGGTCTAGTCTGAGGTTGAGTTATAATGTCAAAACCATCTTCTCTCTCAACCTGGGATGGTTGGGTTGGAACACTCTCAGACTGACTAGCCATGTCAGCATCATCTAATTGATCAATGGTAAAAAAATAAAGGAGATTAGAAAAGCAAGTGAAAAAAATTCAAAACAAAAGTGATGGAAAAATAGGTATAAACAGTTGGAAAAATAAGTATAAGTCTCTGGAAAAATTATAAAACCTTGTTTATCATTGACAAGCTGATTCTCAAGCTGTGAATCATCTTCACTCTCATCCTGGGATAGTTGGGATGGTACACTCTCAGGCTGAGTAGCCATGTCACCATCATCCGGTCGATATCTGATGAAAAATATAGGAGATCAGAAAAAGAAAAAGAAAAGTCATGGAAAAATAGGTATAAACAATTGGAAAAATAAGCATAAGTCTCTGGAAAAATTAGATTCCTTGTGAATCACTCACAGGATGAAACTCAGGCTGTGATACTTCTTCCAGTACACTTTCGGGCTAAGTATTCATCTCAGCATCAGCCGGTCGACCTGTGGTTAAAAAAAGGAGATTAGAAAAGAAAGAAAACCATCAATAGGAACCAGGAGTTTCATACCAGAACCTTTTGTGTCTATCATTCTCATCACCACATCAATAGGAACCAAATCATCATAATCATTATCAGCATTGTCTGTCAAACATATAAAAAAAATTATGAACAATTCATACTTCTACAAACATTACAAAACACATGTATTGACATAAAAGCAAAAAACAAATTATCTTACCATATTGATTTTGTGAAGATCCTTCTGTTGCTCTTAATTGATCCTCTACAGTTTTAGAAATGTTTGTTGATGTCGCTTCATCTTCTTCAGAGCTAGATTGCTCTACAAAAATACAATAAATGATTGTTGACACAGATAACAAAAAAATACACCTGAAAAGTAAAAAGAATACCATTTGGTTCCCTAGAACGAGCACCATCTTTCCCACTCCTTCCATGAACATCCTCCTTTTCAATAGAATAATTGCTTTCTTCAGCATCAGAATCATCTAAAACAAATAACAAATACATCAATTAAATACAAACCTAATTACAAAATTGCAAAACCAAAAAGAAAAAGAAAAAAAATACCATCAAGATTAATATGTTCAGGAGGAACATCCTTTCTCTTACGCTCTGCTTATTCATTAAAAAAACAAAAGCACATAATTAGTTAAAAAAAAGACTTATTTCATATTTGTTGGACAAACAAATATAAACTGTTGGAAAAATAGATATAAACTATTGCAAAAATAGATACTGACTGTTGGAAAAATGAATACATGGTCTAATGTAAACTAATTTCTTTTTTAAAAAAAATAATTATACAACAAAATAAAAAAACATGTCAAAATCGTACCTGTATAATCCTTAGGCGATTGACTCGATAAACGAACTGAAGTTCTCCTCTCCACTTGTTTAGCTAATTTTCTTTTCCTTCGCTCCAGCCCCTTGGTAAGCTTAGGCTTTGGAACTACCATTTTTATTCTCACCATCATTCCTATACAAAACAATTCAGCAAAATGAATACTCGTTAGCCAACAATTTCTACAAGGGACGTTTTCTTAATTTTCTCCCCTGCCTAAAAAACAGTTCATACTAGTTTTTAAGATACCTACCACCTCCTACTAAATATCAACCACTCCACCTATCAAGCCTCCAACCCGCTACTGATATAAAAAATTAAAGAGCTTAGGAAAGAGAGAATAAGAGAGACTTATGTCTCATCTCTAAAAATCTCAATTGCTCCATAATATCAGGAGTTTCTAAGTAAAAGTCCATTAAAAACAGCTTCATATTATCACAGAGAGTTGAAGAAAAACAAGATAAGAATAGTACTAATGTCCACTCCTAAACTAGAATTGTATACCTCACTTCAACTTAAGCACATAACCAAAGACCCTATAAACCTTCCAAATATTTTTTGTGCCTTGTCATGCATCAAAGTTTAAAACACAAGACAACAAACCAGCTAAACTTTTATGTTTATTTTGAGGCCAACGTAAAGTTTCTTCTGAACACAAAAACAACTCTATTTTCCCTTTTACCGTGTCCATTATAGTAAAAAAAATAATGAAAAAAAAGCAATACATAGTTGCATTTAGCAACAAAAACCATAAACCATATAGTAGTTATTGTCCAGAATTTATAGCCTTGTAGTTACAAGTGACAAGACAAAAAAATCCACTCTTGTTGTGAATAAAAAAGAGAATACATAGATAGAAAAGTCCAAAGACTACACAGTTGCAACTAGCAAAGCAATGTAGCTCATCTAACTTATCTCATGTTCCTTGTTTCTACACATAAAACCCAATAAAAGAGTCATCAAATCTAGAAGCTCAATGCAATAAATCAGCTAACCAATAATCACACAATGAACAGAACAAGCACAGAATGAAGGATGAAAAATACAAAACACGAAAATCAAACATGCATGTCCATTTTTCCAGTACTCACATTCGAATTTAACAATCACAAACTCAACAGTAGCAAAATGAACAAAACAAGAACGAAAAGAAAATGATCACAAACAAAAACGCACAAAATCAATGACCTAAGTCCAATTTCCAGCAGTAAAATCAAAATTTATCAATCACAAAACACATGAATCACACAATAAAGTTCAATTCCATTTGCCCAACCATTAAGAACAACTCCAACAACAAAAACAACCACTAACACAGAACTCGAAGATCAAAATCAGTACTACAATCACTCAAAAACTCACCAAAATCGTAGAGAACAACACGAACTAATGCAAAATGTAGAATCCTCAATTGCTAACTGAAGTTATACAAAGGTTCGCAATCAAAATCGAATCCAGAACACAGAGCAGAAACTCAAAATAAATTGTAAAAAAGAAGCGAATATCAAAATCAATTCTAAAAGAGAGAAGAAAAACGCTCACCAAAATTACAGAAACGAAGATGATTCACAACAGAGACCGCCGATTTCACACTTGCTAACCGCGCGTATTGACGAGAACTGACACAAGATTCACAAAGAACTCAAAGCCTTCGAAAATCGTCGGAGATCAGGAGATCAGAATCTAGAGAACAATGAAGACCGAGAGAGACTAGGTCACCATTTGATACCAAAATGACAAAAGTGCCCTCCAACAGTTAGAAAAGTTAAGCGCGATTAAGACAAACTTAATTAAGCTAATTAAGTACGCTGAAAACATTAATCGCACGTGGTCGCAAAGTCAGCGCGTGGAGGCACGTGTAATCCAGGATTGTATCAAAAATTTGATATTTTCCTAATTTTAAGTGGTTTGTAAGTTCGCATGTTAATTTCTGGTTTGCACCGAAAAACTCCCTATATATATAAGGAGTTGATCAGCTAGAAATCATTCCATAAACTAAAAACTAAACACCATATCTGACATTGTAGATCTAAAAAACAGAGAGATGAGATTGATTTCAAAAAAGTGGTGGAAAACTTGTAAATAAGGCGAATAGTGAGGGAGTGACTCGCCATTTACTACTGTACGAGGGGTAGATCTGTCATTCACCCATGTCGGACCACTATCAGAATATCATACTTGTGTCGAACCGGGCATTTTTGGATCTCTGTTCGAACCACTATCGGCAACTTCGGAGAGCAATCGGACCATTTCTGACCTTTTTCGGGTCACTATTACGGACCATTGTCGGACTCTATCGGAACATGGTCGGATCGGACAATTTTCAGATCATTAATAGGACCAGTGTCGGAACTCTATTTCGGACCATTGTCGGATTAATCAGACAATTTTCGGGCCTACATGTTTAGAATACTTTAGGTTCATTCTTAGCATACTTTAGGTTTGTTTCGTACCACTGTCGGATTCATCAGACAATTTTTGGACCTATGTGATGATGTACTTTAGGTTCATTTTCATCATCCAACAAGACACGAAATTTTTCATTCCACAAACAGAAAAACACATAACCTATTCCCTGAACCTATGAAGTGTGATGAAAAATACTAGTGTCAATATTTTATAGAATGAGTACCAAAATAATTGTAATGATCTTGTTTACGAACAAAATAGGGATGACATGTTAGCAAATCTGAGTCATTAAATGATATAAAATCAACAAACAACAACCTCATTTTTCAATAGAATCTGTACCAAATATAAGCTTGAGTCAACTAATTGTTAAATCTAAAAGTGCATAAAAAGAGGAAATAGAGTATCTGGACATCCAATCTACATCAAGTCTCATTCTAAACAATTTCCAGCAAAAAACTCTCACAGACTCCATAGAGGAAATGCCATAACCTTGCGTTTAATCCTGAAAGCACAAAAAAAAATAATTAGTTATGTTTATATTAATTGCATGTTTTGTTAATTTTATGACATAAAAATGTTGTGCATAATATTGTGAATATTTTGACTTTGGAATCACTCAAAATGGAGTTATAAAGCTAAAGTTATGGTCAAATTAGCGTAAACCTGTGTGTGGTAAAAACAGAGCAAAAATAGAGAGCTCAATGTTGAAGATGAACAAAACAATATGCATGCTATCAATGAACTCAACCACATGCTTTTTGTGATAATTTGTGCTTTCTGATTTGTATATATTGGCATTGTATGTTATACTTGCATGATATGGACATTTGCTATTGTAATTTATTTTATACATATCAGAATATATTTTGTCCATTATTTATTCATGCAAATATTTTGATGCATGTTGCTGGTGCAATTAGTAAACATATTATTGATCCATGTGCAAATTGCATATAAAATAAATTACTAGTGATCCATGCAAGATTATAGGATCACATTAGGTAAAGACGTTTATTAAGGTTAATTATTTTATGCACAATACATTTGGTGATTCATATAAATTTAATTAATTAGGGTTTAGCCACAGCAACCCTAGTTAAGAAGAATTATTAAGGATTTCGGGCCACATTTGGATAAAAACATATGAAGTAAATTGTGCATGAAAATTAAAAATGTGTAGTGGTTCATAAAACTTCAATTAATTGGGGTTTAACCACAGCAACCTCAAATTTATGAAGTTATACATAAAGTTGATAAGACCACATTATGTTAAAGACATTTTGATTGTAATCGATTGTATGATCAATTAGGATAAAATATCAAATTGATTTCCTAATTTGCCTACATGTATTAGGAACTAAAGGATGGTTTGATAGTTTTATCAATAAAGTGCAACATAAATCTATTTGAATTAAAATTTAGCACACGGACAATTTTATGTCATTGATTTAAGTTTTCATATGTTTGACATTGGTGCACATATATTTGGTTATGTGCTCTATATTTTGATATATACATGTATGATTATTGTGCAACATCACAACTTGTACTATCTCCAGTAATAATGCTCCTGAATTAAAGGGTTAAAACTATAAAGTTTGGAGGAAAATGGTCCTTTTCCATTTAGGATTCAAGGACATTGATTATGCCATTAGGAAGGATGAACTACCTTCAGTTACTAGTGCCAGTACTTCAGTTGAAATTGTACTTTATGAAAAATGGGAGCGATCTAATCGTCTTTCTGTAATGTTCATAAAGTCAAAAATATATGTTGGCATTCGTGGTTCAGTCGAGCATCATGTAAAAGTCAGTGAATTATTTAAGTCCATTGATGAACAATTTGCGACTTCAGATAAGGACCTTGCTGGTACCCTCATTAAGAAGCTATCATCCATAAAGCTTATCAGTATTCGCGGTGTGCATGATCACATCATGATGATGTGAGACATTATGGCTCAACTAAAGACACTCAAGGTGGAAATGCCAGATGATTTTCTCGTGCATCACATATTGAATTCTCTATCGCAAGCATATGCACCCTTTAAGATATTCTATAACAGACATAAGGATAAATGGTCTATTAAAGAATAATTGACCATGTGTGTTCAAGAGGAAGGGAGGTTGCTATCAGAACAGACAGAAAGTTCACAAAATGTGAATCCGGTTGTATACAAAAAGAGAAAACAAGCTAACAAGAAGGGGAAAGGTAAAATGCCTCCTAAGACAGACATAAAGAAGGAATCTAAGTGTTACTTCTATAAAAGGAGTGGACACCTTAAGAAGGATTGTACCAAGTTTGTCAAGTGGCTTAACAAGAAAGGTACTTTCATTGGCT
>JAYMSW010003996.1:0-11493 GCA_036897725.1 Erodium texanum
AATTAAAATTAAATTAAGAAATTAATCAAAACTAACTTACGATTTTTTTTTTACATAGAAATTCCAGTGGGGCAAGTGCCCCCACAACTCCTAAGGTGGCTCTGCTTATGATTGTAATAGCTTTTGTCTTGAACGTCAAACAGATGTATATATATCTTCCGTTGATATATAAAATTGATGATAACTTTTATATCAAAATATATATTTATTTTAGATATGATATGGTTTTAAATTTCATTATATTTAAATAGAATTTTAAAACTATATATTTTTTAAATATAAAATAATTCAGAACTATCCAAACAATAACTTGTATTTTTCATATAAACTTGCAATTAATTAGAGTATTAGTTAATTTGAAGTTAAGAATCTTGAATAGTTTGGGATAAGACCATCAATAGTAGGTGGATTTCTCGATCAAGAATCCTCCCAAGCGACTTAGAGTTACTGTGAGGTATAGTAGATTTCGGAGCCAACAACAAAGAAAATACCAACGTATAGTAAAAAGATCAACAAATTGTCTGATCTAACAATCTAGTTAACAAAAAAAACATGTCATAAATAACCAAGCAACATATTTGTTTATCTTTTTTTCTTTCAAAAGTACAATAAGGACCCATTAAGAAAAAAACATTCTCATTAACCCTTCCTCTTACATTAAAAAATATTAAATAAGATTTGAGTTAAAGTCTCATTACAATTTCCTCAAAAAGACAAGTTTTCATTTCCTAATAGAAAAAAAAAAAAAAAACCCTTAGTACCCTCCAAAAGATCGTCGTGTACACTTGACAACCAATCGAATAAAGACACATAGAATCCATGTGGGGGTTGTATAGTACGATATTGTCACATGTAAACAACTCATGACCACTCAAGAACCCTAAAATATATTTGATACATCAACCAACCATTGTTGCATGGCTGTTTCAGGCATTACATATTTAATTTTCACGGTACAAGAGCACCGACCGATATCAATATTGTAGATGCTGTGGTCTTATTCAGTCACGTGTAGCTACTTGATTCGTCTTGATATGTAAGTGACGATCGAGTTGTGTTCTTTTCTTATTTTTGGGTTACGCATATTTATCACGTGTTTATACTATACGTTGCTTTTTGCATTTTTATATTATTGGTGGGGCCATTGTCATCTACCAACCCATGCTTGATGTGGGGATGAGAATGGTTCGTAATTAATTCACGTATGTGTCCTATAAAAAAGAATATAGTTCGATCCCCACTAAGTAAAATTGTGATTCTTTTTATCTTTTACCGTGTTTTGTGGAAAGATAAAATATGACTTATAATTGTTACCGTCTATAATCTAAAATTAATTATGAGTACCTGTTCATCTCTTTCTACATTTGTTAACTTAGAGAATCATTAGTACAGATATTAATGTAAAGACCTATTTTATAAGTGACTATTCGGACTATATATTTAAATTAAATATATAAATTCCGTATTATGTTTTGAATTTAAAAACTAAAGTGTAATATACATATATATTTTTGATAAACATAAAGTACTAATATTTATTTTGCTTTGAGCTCTCTCAACCTTATAGCCGTCGATCATTATTCCGCAGCCAGGAGGAGATGAGCCGTCGTGCTCTCTCCCCCTCCCATCCTCCTCTCTTTTTTTTTCTTCTGCAACAGATGCCGTCCAGCCACCGATTAACCAGTCGCCTCTCCAGCTCCTTCCCGCTGCCCTCTCCTGTGCCAGATTTGTCAGCCTCGCCGCAGTCAATCTGGCTTCCCCTGCCGTCGTCCACCCTTAAACTCTGGTCGGTGCCGTCTAGATTCGTTTTGGACCACTGGATTGAGCAGTCCAGACGTCATGCTTCCCGCTCCCCGAGGATTGTTTGAATCATGTTGGTGGAACAGTGTCTATTTTGATGTTTTTATGTTATGATTGTGTTTTTAGATAATAACGTGTCAGCTTCGTCTGGTTTTTGGTGCCAGCATTGTTTAGATTTAGGTGCCAGTTTCGGCTGGATTAGATGCGCATTTATTGCGCCTTATTAGATCCTCGTTGTTAGGTCTAGTCTGGTTTAAAGCAGTGCGCTGTAGGAATTTTGTTCCCACCACGTCTAGATTTGTGAGGATTATTGCCTTAGTTGTTTCAAAAGTAATCATGTATGTCTCTTTATGTGCATCAATCTTTTCCAAAAAAAAAAAGAATGATCTAAAAAATGGATGTAAAGTACAGATAAAAGGCGAGAAAAAATTGTTTGAATAATGAAGGATAGGACCATGGCGAAAGTAATAACTTCGTCGTGCAGCACATCGATTTGTAACGAAAGAAACTTGGTAGCCATTTTCAAAATCCTCAAGCTAAGCATTATATTAAAGACTTGCAGTTTCTCATTACAAATACAATAATTTAACTACAATACAAAACTTGCTTGGATACAGTTTTTACTTCTATTTTCCCTGAAATTGGAAAAACTGGGAAAGGTCTCAACTACAAAAGAATCACAAAATTCAGAAAACCAAAAAGATGACAAATTTGAAGGAAATATGTATGCAAATGTCAATTTTTGCTGGACTGTTTCCTCTTCTTGTTCTTCATGGTTTTGCCACTCTGAGACTTGTTCACCTTCCGCTTTTGACCGCTCTGTTTGCTATCTCCTCCTTTTTCATGTGGATTCACCTCCTCAAACTTGATTGGTTTTATAATGACACCAGACCTCTTCACAACCTATACAAAGAGCAAATGTAAGAAATATTGAGAACCTATCTATTTAAGTTTTAGAACAAAAGAGAGTAAAACCACTTTCTCTTTGAAATAAAAAATGCTCTTACTTCAGGGCGATTAAGAGCTCCAACAGCAGTTGCAGGATTGAATTCAGGTCCGATAGGCATTCGAATGCTCTGCTCAAAAACTTCTTTGGACTCAAATGGGAAAGGCAATGTTTTTGTATGCAGCTTCTCAGCCTGAGAAACCCAAAAAATGACAAAGTTGACTATTTGCACATGACGAAGTAGATTTACTATACACTAAAAATCCTCAACCACTGACCTTTTTGTCAACCCTCTCGGAGATAATAACATGTTTAAGATGGGCGTCCTTCCTCTTTTTAAGAGCTTCTTCCCTTTTCTTATTGGCAATTTCATGCTCTTGCAGCATCCAAGAAGGCACGCCTTTCCTTTTCTGTGTCTTGGTCCATTGCCCCCAACCAGGGAGCAAAACAGGCTTTTCTGGTTCCGGATTTTCCTCATTCAAGACCTCACGTTTATATTTTTCAAAATCTTCCTCCACATCATCACCAGCAAAGGCTTGAGAGATTAGTTCTGCTTGAGAAGGGAGCTTATATGATAGTTGCGGACCAGAAGTCAACATCCCGTCCACCATCTGCCCTTCACTATCGGCATCACTATCATCATCCACTTCCTTCACATATACAAAGAAAAGAAACATAACTGAGTAATGAAGGTAAGTAATCTTCATGTGAGGTAATGCAAGTTTGGTATAAGACAGCCATACCTCTGAACCTTGATTATTCATAACAGGAGCCACTTTCTTGCTATTCTTCTCTGTTTTGATGTCCAACTTATTTCCAGCCTGATTCTGCTCATTATAAACACACTGGTCAATATAGTAAAAATGACTAGAAGATTTTTCAAAAAATATTTAGGTAAATTTACCTTCTGCCATTTGTTCGAGGCAAAGATCGCAACATCATATGTTGTCTTTGGACCAGGATCCCTAACAGTCTCATCAAAACTCTGCATATCACAAAAATAAATTATTTTAAGGTTGCAGTGAAGAACAATAATGACATTAAGAAGACAAAAAGTAAAGCAGAAATCTAGTAACCTTTAGGACAGAACCATGACGGGTCTCGGAATCTTCATTGAATAAATTAAAATCAACATGGACGTCCTTCTGTATATCATTGCTTTGGTAGTTCCCATCATCGTTATTTTCCTCGTGTCCCAAGTCCTCATTGTCGCTACCATAATATCTATTGACATTATTATTATTATTAGATTTAACCTTGTTACTTTCTGGAAGTTGCTTGTTAGCTGCTGCACCAAAGACTCTTCTACCACCTGAATTGCCAAGCTGCAACTTTTCATCCCCACTTGTATCCTCAAACTGCTTCATTGATGCCTCGTACTCCTCAACAGCAAGCTTGGCTTCTTCTCTCGCAGCATCCTTTCTTTTTTTCAACCCTCGAACCTGTGTCAAGCCATCACAACATATAATATAAGCAGTTATTTAAATTTATTAAGAAAGCTTCCCTGTCCCCACGATCCCCAGAAGATGAAACTTGCAGTTGCAGGTGAATTTAGAGTAAATTCAAACAAGAATTAGATCTTACCATGAAAGGTAAAGAAAGCACTCCTGAGTCAGGCACTTCGTCATCTTCTTCCAGCACTTTAAGCGTCTTCTCCTTTGCTTTTGCTAGTAATTTGGATGCCTTATCTTGATCTGAACCACTTAAGTTATCACTGTCATCACTGCTGTCACTGCTGCTGCTACCATCCTTCATAGAGTTCATTTTCCTAGTCAAAAGTGCATGCTGATGGAGCTGTTCCGATATGGCAGCTCGAGTACCTTCGTCTTGGGCACTTAAACCACGCTGTAAAATGCGCTTTGCCCACTTATTGCTGTTCTTGTGCTTCAGAGTCATGCGTTCCTAGAACAAATTGAACAGGTAATGAAAAAAAAACCATTTCAGCTTTTCTGATGTGTATAAAGAGAATTATCTTTGGAGTACAGGACATCAATTAGCCAATATAAGCCATCAGTTACCTCTGCTCGCTTGAATTCTTGCTTCATTGCCTGTTCTTTCGCTGCTTCTGGATCCATTTCCATTTCGGCAGATGCTGCCTTCGCTTTATCTTTCTTCAGTAGGCGATGATATGTTTTGGACTTAATCTTCTTAATATGTTTAGACTTCATTTCATGGCGGAATAGAAGACTACGCATCTTAGCAAGGTGATTATGGCGGTCTTTCTCATCTTCAACAGATATCTGAAATGCAACATCCAGAACAAGAAACAGTCATGTATCATAAATAAACTATGGTTACTGCAGTAGCAACCAAAGACAGGGCTGTCCATGCATACCTTGTTCATTTCAAGAAGCCTGGAACCATCTTTCCTGTATGCTTCAGTAACCTTTTCATCATAGACCAAGGAAGCAATCTTCTTCTCAAATTCAGTTCTAGGTTCAAACTCAGAAGCTATTGCTCCAACAGTGGAAAACCCCAAGTCTACATCTTCATCAAAATATATTGTTGATGCCTCCCTATTCTTCTTAACCAAGGGTTCCCACTTAGTGACTTCTTTCTTTGATAGCTCATATGCTGCCTTCCTCTCTACCCTGTCTTGATCAGCTTTTGGAAGTGGCGCATGAAGAGCTGTGGATTTGATTTCCATTTGATGCATCCTCTTCCTAAGCTTGCTATAACCAGCTTTCCCCTGAAGAGGGTCCAAAAGATCTTCAAGGCTAATTTTTCCTTGACCATCCAGAACATCACGACTGGGATTGTATTCAGACTCTGGATATGCCTCAGATATAACTACATTGTTTTTCTTCTTTTTCCCTGACAATGATAAGAGTATTTGTTATGTTAGAGACAACAATAATTCTTATGTGCTCAACTAGGACACACTTTCTGGCAATGGATATCAGAATTTCCAATACCAGATCGTATATATGAGAACTAGAATTGCAACAGTTGATCTTTCGAGTAACTAAAGGTATAGTTTGCAATTCCCCTATCCACATAAAGCATAGACTATAAAAATTGTGTGCAGAAAAGATATTACGGAAAAGCATTTCAAGTGCCCGTGATGTGAAATCTATACAAAACATTAGTACAGGCAAAAACAAACAAAAAAAAAACCCTGAATTTTAGTTACATAAGGAAAGTTTTACATGACCGTCTAACCTTGAAAAACCTCACTAGGCATTCCAGTAACTCCTTGCAGCATCCTGATGTGCCTTCCATCGTCTTCCTCAGCAGCCTCATCATCATCTTCAATCCCATGTAGTCCATCTAATTTGTCGTCATCCTCCTCATCATCAGATGGCACATTCTCATCCTACATTTTAAAAGGCATCATATTAAGATTCATTTTCCAAGTTAACTCAAAGTAATAGAACTAGCACCCTGCTAATGGTTGTTTTTTGTTACTAAAGTATTTGATACCAAGTTGAAGATTCTCCAAACTTCAACATTGATTTGGTGTAATTCTAACCATAACTCAAAAAAGTGTCTTTTTTCTTTTGGTTTCTCATAACACCAAAATTTAATACACCAATCAAATAACATAGCAACTAAAAAAAGTTCACACCCATGAATAATAAGTGAAACAAAGAAGATTAGATAGAGCCCATAAGAGATGATTTGACACCTTGAATTCTTCTGGAAGCTTGTACTCGAAGTTCTCGACCCGGTCGTAGCGTCGATTCTTGCCGGACTCCTCTTCTGGAACCTCTTCCTCGTACTCGTAGACGTCGTTACCCTCGACGGAATCGATCTCTTCATCGTCGCTGGCGGATGGCTCGCGAGGGTTCAACCGTTCGAGCTCTTTCCGCAGAGAATTTGGCAGGCGAGGACCAGTCCTCTTTCTTCTGTCGCTACTCTTTTTGGTTAGGGGTTTCCTTTTCTTCTCCATGTTCTCGGTTCTAGCTTTGGTGAGTGTTTTCCTCTTCTTCTCCATGTTCACAGTTTACTTCAGAAACAGAGGCTGTTTGTGTATGGCGATTAGGGCAAAGCATATAAGTATTCGGGCCGGTATTGACCACTTAGGCTGGGGACATCAATCACAATTTTTTCTATTTGGGCCTTGTACAATGACTCTATATTGGGTTAAGGTTAAAGGGTCGTAAGAGCTAGTGTGTGTCAGGTTAACGCTGGACAGACGTCGGTGTTGCCGTCGAGTGAAAAAATTAGGGTGTCAATGTTAGTTTGACACCAACTCTTTACGAGGAGTTGATTCTTTATGAGAGAGAAATACTGTCAAACTAATCATTGGATGACACGTATCAACACATTAGTTGGGGCGTCGGTGCTGATGAGCTGATGCACTCTCAAAAAAGGTTTCGTCAATTCTTCTCTCCTCTCTCTCCTCTTCGTCTCACCATCGCTGACATGGTCGGCACTATCACCGACAACCCGATAGAGTTACTCTAACAACATTTATTATTATTATTATTAAGATAGCCAGTGGGTAGCACTATGTTGGAGTGAGCTATTTTTTTTATAAGGAACCTACACTATTTTGGTGTAGATTTCACACTAAAATGATATTTTGGGTTGTAGAACAAATGCATTTAGCATCCAATTAACAATCGTTTTAATGTAAAAAAGAAAAAGAAAAAAGACAATCGCTTTAGAACAAATCACCATGTAGATGGTAATTAAATCATAGAATATCAAATTAGGATAAATACGATTGATTTGTTCTGATTTAATTATATTACGATATTTAATTTAGAATACTATGTATTATTTTATTTCCTATAATCTTGTATTCTCATATATATAGGAGTATTGATAACTTGAATAATATCAAACAAGTTCTTTGTTTTTTATATTTTACACACCATCTACTTAATCAGGTTGAACAAAGTAATTATATCGGTGCACAATGCAACTTGTAAATAATATACACAAATGCCTCTCCACTAAAATTTGATCAGAATATATAACAATACAACCGTAAATTAGTTGATTCCACATCGCATTATGTTTTTCTTATTCTTTTTTGAAATGAATAATAATATACTCTTTTAAATCCGCAAACTGAGAGAAGGCAAAATGATAAGTGAAATTAAGCAGAAGTTGCAGATTAAGCCACTGAAGCATTAAAACATACATGAAGCAGCCCGTGTTCATTTGAGAAAATCTTTTATATTTAATTTAATCAACATGCTACTTTGAAGTCATTGTCTAACTAATCCAAGCAATCATTTATGAATGTTTATATGTAATTTTCAATATACACCAAAGAGTTCCAACTTGAACTAAAATAAATTTTGGAGTGATTTGAATGTACTTTATCAAAAGTACCGATACCAAAACACACACATACATATTAGAACAATGTTGATTAAAAAATCAGATTTCAGAAGATATAAAAAAATATATATATTGCTCCATATATACCTTCAAATTCAATAATACAAACTATATATCTTACCCACCAGGACACCAATTCAATAAGCATTTACGAGTTCAGATTTCTCTACAGCATATGCGATCATTACACATCAAGGCTGAAATTTATATTAGAAAAATGCTGACTTGCTGGATTAGTATTTGGGCTTCGGTGATACATATGCTTCATAGAGCAATATTCAAGGCCCATTTAGTTTTGTATTTAACTTTTCTTGGGCTCGATGGCCTTTTTTATTATTTAATAATCAGTAATCTAAAAGAAGCCAAACATATAGCTGTCATAGAAGCTCATAGTCTCGTCACTTTCGCTCATATTGTAACACTCAATCTGAAAGTGTAGGTAATATAATATAGTCTAGAATGCATAATTGGAGCTAAAATATATCTAAAATCGTCCACAAGTGTTGTATGATATATTGAACTATCTGATTTAGAATTGCATCCCAAATTATCCAAACCCATTTTGTTTGTTTGGTTGGTTATCAATGGAGTTATTTAGAATATCTCCAATCTAGTACTTTATTATAATGCAAAATATATTACATCACTTTTTTTCCTTTGCTCAGAGTAATTAATTTAATCGGTTTCCTTTTGATAAAATAATCTGGATTTTCTTTTTCCCAATCCAGTACCTAAATATGTTTTAGGCCCAAAAAATATTGGGCCGACCTTGTTAAGGATAAACCTTATCATATAAAGAACCTTTTTAGTTAGTTACCTGAGAAATAAAAAGATTAGCTAGTGGTGAGTAGGTGGTTAGGCATGAATGATTGGGAAGTGTTGTGTAAATAGGCATGAATGATTGGGAAGTGTTCAAGGTCTTCCAAAAGCCAATTGTGAAGGTCGTAAAAGCATGGCCCATGAATTTTGGCTGAACTTGTTTCAGACCCACCATACTTTTATTCTCTCTCCGAGACCGACTAAACATTTGGACGTCCCTTTCTAGAATCTCTTTCAGTTGGAGTGGGGATGATTAGGGTTTTTTTTTTTTGACGTCGCCTTTCCATTGGACGATCTTTTGTGTAATTTTATTCAACGATGAGAAATTAAGTACAAATGTTTTGTTAAAATAAAAAAGAATGGTTTAATTTTAACTATTTATTGTATCATTCTAACAATGGATGAGATTGGAGTCAACAAACAAAGTGTTTTCCTAACCCATTCTCTTTTCGTTAATATCCAAGGTTGGTGTAAAACCTAAAAAGAAGAGCTCACGTATTTGTAACTATAATTGTGTTTTTAAAAACAAAATGATAATTGAATAGCTCGTAAGGATATGATGGTAAATTTATTAATCTCTATCTTATGTGTTGAATAAAATAATTTGGTACATCATTGCTTGCCTTCATTCATCCGGACTTTGCCTTATATACAAGTTATATTGTACTCAAATACATTTAAATATGAAAAGTATCTATGAGTATATATTGTGTATCCATATTTTTTACTATATTGATTTGTATTTGTAATCAAATCAGAATATACTCTATCACGTCCCTGCAGTCACAATGGGAGGATCACAGACGTTCAGGCTGGAGCGGAAATCATTAAACAAGTTGCAATGCAAGCTCTTCTTGAAAATATCAGCAAGCTGAGACCGACACGGAATATGCAGGACCCTGAACTAATCACGTGCAACTTTCTCCCGAACAAAATGAATGTCCATTTCGATGTGTTTCGTCTGTTGGTGTTGGACCAGATTCTCCGACAGATAAATTGTGTTGACATTATCGCAATAACCACAGTAGCCTTCTGAACAGGAACATGCAGTTCTAAGAGTAGGTTCCGTATACAACACATTTTAGCAACAACATTAGTCACACCTCTGTATTCAGCCTCTATACTGGAACGAGATAGTGTAGGTTGGAGTTTGGAGGACCATGAGATGAGATTGTCGCCAAGAAAAACGCAGTACCTGGAGGTGGACTTGCGAGTATCTGGGCATCCTCCCCAATCCGCCTCTGTGTAAGAAATTAGGTCGGAGAGCGAAGAATGCCGGAGATGAAGACCCAGTTGGAGGGAGCCCTGTAGATATCTGATAATTCTCTTTAGAGCCCGCATATGTTCTTCCCGAGGATCATGCATGTGGAGGTAAATCTGTTGAATATCATATGCAATATCCGACGGGTGATAGTGTGGTACTGAAGAGCACATGCGAGGTTGCGATATAAAGAGGGATTCTCATAGGGAGAACTTGCAGAGGAGCTCAACTTCGACTTCGTGTCCACAAGTGTACCAAAGGGAGAACATGATGACATACCAGCCCTGTCAATAATTTCAACCGCGTATTGGCGTTGAGAGAGAAACAGACCATCTGAAAGACGGGTGACAACAATGCCCAGAAAATAACTGAGATGCTCTAAGTCTTTCATCGCAAATTCTGCGTTGAGTAAGGACATGATATGTATATGAACTGCATCACTAGAGGCGGTGAGTATAATGTCATCCACCTAAAACAAAATATATGCAACATCAACACCATTACAATAGACAAATAATGAGTGATCAGATTTATTGTGAGAAAACCCAATGGTGGAAACAAAGTCCGTGAACCTTTGATACCAGGCTCGTGAAGTCTGCTTGAGTCCATATAACGACTTGTTCAAGAGAAAAACATGATCATGGAAGGATTTGCTCCGAAAGCCATAAGGTTGGTGCATATAAACAGTCTTAGATAGGTTCTCATGTAAGAAAACATTTTTCACATCCAGTTGATGAATGGACCAACCATGAGAAACAGTTACGTTGAGAACTGTGTGGATCGATGTATGCTTTACAACTGGGCTAAAGTTTCCTCACAATCAACTCCAACATGCTGAGACCTGTCATCACCCACAAGACGAGCTTTGTATTGCTCAAAAGATCCGTCAGATCGTTTCTTAACCCAAAAAGTCCACATAGATCGAAAGACATTAAAATCAGGTGGCGGGGAACCAACTCCCACGTCTCATTTTTAATAAGAGCATTATATTCATCGATCATGACAACATTCCAATTCGGTCCATTAATAGCATCTTTGGCGGCTTTAAGGATGGGAGATGTGGTAGTAAAAGTGTTAGATAATCGGTTAGTTCATAAAAGATAAAGAAAATATAATACAATGAAGACTAAGTAAATAAATATTTACAACTTGTTGTTCATCTGATTTTCGGAACCCATTGTGTCAGTAACTTCAGAGGACCATATCTGGAGCTACAGACCTCCGATCGATTTGGTTTTTATTGCGTTGGAAAGCCCTTTCTATCCTCTACAACTTTATAGTTTTGGCCGAGACCCAGTTCGGATGGGAAGCATTCCATTCGGGCAGAAACATTTCGGTGGGCAGTGCTGAAATCTGCTGGACATCTTCT
>JAYMSW010003997.1:0-11487 GCA_036897725.1 Erodium texanum
GCTGATTATTGTCCCGCCCCCCCCCCCCCCGCCCCCACCAGCAAAAAGAACAGCCACGGCGCAAAGCTCCTCCGCCCCATTTCTAAGTAATTACAGGTCCCGTTCCTATCAAACTCTCCTCCGATCCGTCGTTTCAGGTACCGATTTGAGTTCACACCGATGGACTGAACTAGAAGAAGACGAGGCACACGAGATTCGAGAAAGTTCAGGAGAACCGTTGGGAATGTATCCGTAATGACGGTAAGTTACGTCACCGTTATTTTCACCAGCCGTGAGATATTGATCTAACGGCGTTTAAGAGCTTGGTTACGTGGCGAGGCATGAGTTAACGACTTAATTGATCACTGCTTGATTATAATATCATAGAAATCCTCTACGTCGAGTACAGGGTAAAGGCTATACACCCGCGCCTCTGTTATATAGCCATCTGTTCACTGTTTCTTCTTTCTTCTTCTTCCTCGCTTGCTGCTGTAGTGAAGCTGCTTAGCTTGATATGGAAAAGAAAAGCTCTTATTTTTTCAATGCCGTCAAGGAGCATGAGCTGGGTCTTCGAGGTTACTCTTCTCTCTCCCTTTCAAACCCTAATTGTGCTCTCTGTTCGCGCCAACAACAATGGTTTGCAAATCTGTTTTTTAACCGTATGTCCATCAAAGAATCCTTAAAGCTACAGTTCCATCCCCAACTTGCCTAATCAAAGAAATTTTGAAGGCTTCAACACCATCCCCATTTTCCTTCATCTCCATTTCTGTCTATTCCATGAACGAGCTGTAGACCCTGCCTAACCAACAGTTTAGATATGGTGACGGTGAGTATCATAAGCATGTATCTCTTTCCTACAAGTTCTTTTTCCATTTTTTAACAAATAATTGAGTAAAAAATCTTGAATGAAACTTGAAGAACATTGATGAAAACAGCAAAAAAAGAAGAAGAGGTGAACTAATTAGTTTAGATATGGTTTTTGTCAACGAAGAGGTAAGGATTCATATGAATCTATCATTTTTGTTTTGTTTTGATTATAATCACTTACAAATAATGTGTATCAAATTAATTTAAAAACAATTTTTTTTTTATTATCAACATAAAATAATTGCTCAGTTGTTGTGAGATGGTTTTATAGTTATGGGAACTTACATAAATTTGTTTGCTTTCTGACACTCAACATGTTGGGTCTAAATTCATTCTCAATGAACTATATTTAATTTGTAATTCTTTGTTCACGAAAAAAACAAACTAATGTTACATCCAAAATTTTGGTTGAAATATCAATGTATGCTACAGACTTGAGGAAAAAGAGAAACATGTTATGTTGGCCGGTCTGCTCTTCAAAGATTGGATTTTTAGCAGGTTTTACTTTTCCATAAGGGACTATGCGAAATGAGATTTTGATTTGTTTTCTTGCTTTCTAATTCACTATTACCTGTAAATTGAAACCTGTTTGTTATTAGATTAGTATTCTTCTCTTCATGTGTGGATTTTTTAGAGGTTGATATTTTCAAGAGTTAGGTTTGATGAATTTCCATGACCACGGTTTGGTATTTGCAGTGTGCTTCCTCAATTTGTAGAAAGAAGTTACTGTTTTGCTACTGAATTGTTTGTTGTTTTGTGGATTTTTTTCTTTTTTGGTTAGTGTTTATGTGAGAGGGTTGATCAATTTGGGTTATGATATTTGTATTTATCGTCACAACTTAGTGTTGATTTTGGGTGATGTTAATTTCCTTCCTAATAGGTTCTGTAATATGGTTAGGCTTGATGAGTACTGTATAACTAGCAAACTTTGCAGCCAAAAGTCAATGACGATAATTATGTGACATGGGTTCCTCCAACTGTGATTCAACAATCTGTTTAGACCTTGTCCATAATGGTCAATGTTGCTGAATTGCACTTCTTTTGGGTGTTTTGCTAGATTGGTCTGAATTTCAGTCATTGGGTTGGCAATTCAGATAACTGGCGACAACTGACATAAGTGATAAATACTTGTTCTGTCTTCATTTGTGGCAATTTAGATAAGTGGAGACAATTGACAGAAATGATAAATAGACAAATTCAGTTTTTTTCTAACTTCTGTTATTACTTATGAATAGGTTGCACTTGCTCTCTCCAATTATCATGATTATGTTACTTTATATTTAAATGTAGATGAAGATATCATGATTATGTTACTTCATGTTCAAATGTGGATGAAGATTTTGATTTTGTGTTGTAGCAACAAAGTAAGTTTTTGTCTTCCATATCAACAAATATAAGAGAAAAATCTTCTCAAAATATTTCTGAGATAGTGCTATGATCTTTTTATTTTTATTTTTGTTTGGGTGTCTACAAATCCATACATTAACCACGGAATGGCTGAAGAATTGTATTTACCAAATATTGATCCCTGATTGCATTATTTATGTAAATTTGTACGTGTTTTCTTGTGAGGATGGTTATTGTTCTAAGAATAGTTACATCATTCTTATATTATATTAATCATGTTTTTAATATGTTTTTAGATGTTTAGTGATCGCCTGATAGTGAACAAAAAAGTAAGAAATTGAACTATCCATGGTATGGCTGAAGAATTTGATTTACATACTCAGATATTCATCCCTGATGTTATTGTTTTAATGCACAATTTGTACAGTTTTTTTAGAATGGTTATTTTTTTTTAAGAATAAGGTCATCATTTTATATTATTCATCATGTTTCTTATACTTGTTTTGTTGATTAGTGAATAGTGATTGACTGATATAAACATAAAACATAGGAAAGCTATCCAATGAAACAGAAATATCTATAAATCCAGTGGTGAGTACCACTTTGTTCTTCTCTTTTGGTTTAGATTTTGCAGTTTCTACTTCATTTTAGAGTTTTGATTTGATTTTGGGTTTCTGATCATCAGGCCTTTTCTAGTTTTTTCCTGGAACTGGATTTTCAGCAAGACATCATTTTTGTGGAAATCTTCAATCTGTAGATCTATTTTGGACCTTCCAGCTCATTTTCAATCTTGCCTGTAGAGGTAAGTGTTTGAGAGCTTCAGTTTTAGATTCATTACTTTTATGGATATTTTCCAGTGAATCAGTTTGTTGCACGCTTGATTGTTTAAAGTATGGTCTTTATAGTGAGAAATCATTTGAGCAAAGAATCAAAGCATAAAGTGTTCTAATGTCTCTTCAGAAATGTTTTCATGATAATTTTTGTAGATATATGTCTATCAATCAATGAAGAACCTACTGCTCAATAGGATATATCATCAAAGTAACTTCTAACTGCACATGATATGACATCAATTAAATGCTGTTATGTCCACCAAGCTATCAAGACAACTTTTTGCTCTGTTTATGTAATGGAATATCATATTCAGTTTTATGTACTCGTAACTAATGATTAAATATCATATTCAGTTTTTATGTATATGGTACTGATAATTACTCTCTTCTTTTGATCCCATTTTTATGATTGATAGTTTGTCTTATGTTAAAAAATAAACATTCAAATTGGGATATCATATTCAGTTTTATGTATATGATACTAATGTTTACTCTCTCGTGCTCCCCTTTTTATGATTAATAGATTGTCTTACAACAAAAACACTCAAAATATATTAAATTGCAATTTCATCTAAGGATCAAAATAAAATAGTATCTAAAAGTCATCACTAATAATAACTATCGCGCGAAGCGCGTTGGCGTTTCCTAGTTTATCATCCATATGGAGACTGTACACTTGGAGGAGCTTAGTTTGGTATGAACTACAAAAGACAATTTTTAAGATCAAACTAAGCATGACCTTAATTTCTCATTTCTGTGGCAGTTTGAGCTGGTTTTATTGTGTATTGTAGGTTAGAATTTGGTGCTAACTTGATATGTTTTCTCTTCTGAGTACTTTGTTGTTGAAACTTAAAATCATGTGGAGTTGGCATGTTTAGATGTAGCAGCTTTCATGTTTGTTTTTGAATCCATTGTCAAACAAATGAGAACTTTGTGTGACTTCACAGGTTCACCATATAATCCTCACTGATTCTGATGTTTGATGTGTCAGGTGTGTTTTGATGGCTCCTGATTTAACACCGGTTTTGGTTGCTCTCTCGCTGATTCTGCTTCTCCTCCTTATCAAGAGGAAAATTGGAGTGAAGAGACAGGACAACAATCTTCCTCCTAGTCCTCCTAAACTTCCCATCGTAGGCAACTTGTACCAACTGGGCCAACTTCCTCACCAATCTCTTAACGAACTGTCCAAGAAATATGGTCCTGTCATGCTCCTTCAACTTGGTTCTATGCCTACACTTGTCGTCTCCTCCGCTGAAGCGGCTAGAGAGGTCTTGAAAACCCATGATTTAGATTGCTGCAGCAGGCCTCCATTAGCAAGCTTGGGAAGACTTTCTTATGATTTTCTTGATATAAGCTTTTCGCCCTATGGTGATTACTGGAAAGAGACTCGGAAGCTAGCTGCTCTCAAGCTCTTTAGCACAACAAAGGTGCAGCCTTTTCGGTTTGTCAGGGAAGAGGAAGTGGCATTGCTGGTTGATTCGCTTTCCCAGTCCGCTTCCTCTGCATCTCCTGTTGATCTCGGCCAAAAGTTCCTTTGTCTTACTGCAAATATCGTTAGCAGGCTTTCATTTGGGGAAAGCTTTATCGGGAGTGAGCTTGATCATGTGAAGTTTATAGAAATGGTGCACGAAGCCATGGCTATGTCAGGAAGCTTCAGTGCATCTGATTACTTCCCATATGTGGGTTGGATTGTGGATAGGCTCACTGGTTTCACTGGGAGGCTCGAAAGATGTTATCATGACTTTGACGCCTTATACCAGCGAGTGATAGATCATCATCTAGATCCAAGTAGAGAAAGAAAAGAAGAAGACATTCTTGACATGCTTCTGTCATTAAAAAATGACCAAGCAGATTATGCCTCGTCTCATCTTCATCTCACCCAAAATCATGTGAAGGCTATCCTTATGGTAAGCTCTTCACCTCAAGTTGTTAATACTGAATTTTGATTCATATTAGAGTTAATGTCGTCTTATCTGTTGTACTTGCATATATTTTTTAGGACATTTTTGGGAGGAATGGATATCAGTGCAACCACCATGGTGTGGACCATGTCAGAGCTGGTCAAAAACAGCAGAGTGATGAAGAAAGTGCAAGATGAAATCTGAAAGTGCGTTGGACATAAAGGAAGAGTTTATGAGAGTGACCTGGCGCAATTTCGATATCTCAAGATGGTGGTGAAGGAGGCTTTCAGATTGCACCCTCCATCAGTA
The DNA here is from genome assembly GCA_036897725.1 of Erodium texanum. Lineage (NCBI taxonomy): Eukaryota > Viridiplantae > Streptophyta > Magnoliopsida > Geraniales > Geraniaceae > Erodium > Erodium texanum. Next base: position 5,237 of record JAYMSW010003997.1, read on the forward strand.
CTCTTAATTCCAAGGCTAACAATGTCCCATTTCAAGATCAACGGCTTTAACATCAACCCAAAGACCCGTGTTAATGTCAATGTATGGGCCTTGGGCAGAGATCCCAGCCTATGGGAAAATCCCCAAGAATTTTTCCCGGAGAGGTTTGAGGATAGCCCAATTGACTTCAAGGGGCAACATTTTGAGTTGTTGCCGTTTGGCAGTGGTCGGAGGGGTTGCCCTGGATTATCTATGGGAATGGCCATGGTGGAGCTTGGACTTGCAAATGTTTTGTATGCTTTTGACTGGAAATTGCCTGATGGGATGAAAGAGGAAGACATGGATATGCACGAAGAGGCCGGTCTTGTAGTCAATAAGAAAATACCTCTCAAACTTGTGCCAAAGGCATTCTCACCGGGCGAGGTTCTTAATGCTTTTGAGGAACAGCACAATCCGGAAGTAGCTGCTCCAACACCTGAGCAAATTACAGTTATCAAGGTATCGTATTTGTTGCAATAAAATAGCAATGGCTGATAAGGGCCTATTATGTCATGTTTTGATCATATAGTCATTACCTATTGCTTCAACAAATTTTGAATGGTTGTATCTTCTTGATATGCAAATTAGACTGTTACTAACTGGTTTTAAGTGTTTAGTTGAATTCTATAATGTTCTTGAACTTGACATCCCCAGGTATAGGAAGATCAAAAGCACCTTAATGTAAGAATTACTAAGTTATAAATTATAATGCATATCAGAATTGAGTTTTATGAAAACCTTGGTTCAGTATATTCAAGGATAATGTGGTGAAGTAGTTATTCTATTTTATGAAAACCTTGGTTCAGAGTTCTTTGTTCTATTGCATGCAGGCTGCTATTGTGAATTCCCAGACTCCTGAAGAAGTTGCCAGACTTGAACTGGTAATTGTTTGTTACTAAATTGGCTGGTTATCAAAAACATCTTAGATGTATGTTTTGAATCATACATAATTGATTTTGTTTGACCAGGCATTAAAGACTGGTCAACTTCCAGCAGATTTACAAACTCTAGATGATGATGATGATGGCAGTGCCAATGTTGTTGAAGACATGATCCCCGGTGGTCAAAATGAGTCTGATAACTGACCTAAGGGCGCGGAGGAAGCAAAGAATGAGGAACCTGCACCTATGGAGCTGTGTGGCATTGAAATCTGTAGATGGTAATGTAGTGTTTAGCTCCCTGGTTAGCAGGGAGAGTCTAGGTTAGGTGTTTGTTTGGTTAGTAAGAAAGTCTTGTTCATTACATTATCAAACCAAGGATTTTGTACTCAGCAGCCTAACTAATATTTTTCATCTCTTTGTAAACTGTTTTGCTGGGATGTCCTCTATTTATAGCATTTTTCTTCAGATAGGCCTCGATCCAATCTGTTCAATGGATGATTTTTGTTATTCTTTAAGGTCTTCTTGGCAGCCTTTCAGGAATCACTCCCGCTGGTGTTGGGAAGTCATACGATGAATCAAGGTATGTTAGTCTTTTTGTCGTTGATCTCCCTTAGATTATTATTGTCTTCCATGGGCCTCTTCAATTGTGCCTCCCAAATACGGGGTCGGTTTTTTTTATTTGCTTGGTTGATTTATATTTTGGTTGGGAATCCTTTGTGTGAGACTAATTTTTGGGAAATTATGGTAAGTTGTGGTTTTGGGTTTTCTGGAAGCTATGATTGATCAAGAGTGTTGGAGGTTCAAATTGATTAATGTGTTATGCATTCTTTCTTGGGTCCGTGCTGGTTCTGGTATTTAGTTCAGTTTTGGCATCAACTTAGTTTTTTTGCCCTTTCACGCCCGGTTCTTCAAGTGCATGTTAGAGGTGTACTGACGAGTAGAGTTACCATATTTTGTGTGTGCTAGTTTCATCCGAATGGAACAATCCAATGCCTCGTGTGCAATGTAAAAAAAAAAAAAAATGGGTATCAACACCAACATTACAACCTGGACTATTGGTATTGAGCTGGTAGGTAGTGATTAGAAGCTACTGTCGGTTTATGTATTTCCATTTCACCGTACATGTTTGTGTCAGGTTCTTGTATGCTAATGTATAAAAACTCTCGCATGTCAGGTTTAGATCATTGGCTGACATGAACTCAAAGGGGCTTTAGTTACTTTTGAGGAAACGCAACTTGATATCAAACTATTGAGTATCTGCTTATGTAGCTACTTGTTTGGTTGGATAGATGCAAAGATGGTCAATTATGCATAGCAAAGGCACTTAAGTTTGATCAGAACAGCTTAACATACATCCAACCAAACAAGTGACTACAACAAAATAGTTTCTGTAGACTGGACAGGATAAATAGGCAAAAATAAAGTGCAAATCAATTACCATCAACATATTGAAGTAATGTTATGTAATGTGATAATATGCTGCTTCATACTCATAAAATGCTAATAAGATGTTCGTAGGTTCAAAACACCTGTTAAAAACAGAAAGATTCATAACCCAAATTCGAATTTAAACAAGACAGCAACTATTTGGAATTGAAACTTCAAACTTAAGCAGCAACGTTGATATTCTCGCTCAAGAAAGCCCTCCCAGGCTGCCTGGCAGCCAAAGGCCCATGGCATCCCAAGAGTTTGGCATTGACACCATCAGGCTGAATCCTGTTCTCCTGCTTCCACCTTATGTAATCAGCCCTGCTGAACTTGGTGAATCCCCACTTGCGGCTCACAATGATCTTCTGCCTCCCAGGGAACTTGAACTTGGCCCTCCTGAGAGCCTCCTGAGCATTGTTTCCATTCGAGTCCTTGCACCTCACAGAGAGGAGAACTTGCCCAATGCTGACCCTAGCACACACACCCTGTGGCTTTCCAAAGGCACCACGCATACCAGTCTGGAGCCTATCAGCTCCGGCACACGAAAGCATCTTGTTGATACGAAGGACATGGAAGGGGTGGACCCTAACACGTAGATGGAAGGCATCCTTACCAGCGAACTTCGTCATGTACTTATTGCAAGCAATGCGAGCAGCTTCCAAGGCTTCACTGGACACATTTTCCTTCTCCCATGAGACAAGATGAACACAGAAGGGGAACTCGTCGACACCTTTCTTCTTCATGCCCACATCGTAGATCCTGATCTTCGGATCAGGAACACCCCTGCAGTACCTTGACTTCGGGTAGGGCTTGTTCTTGATCTGTCGGTAGCACCTAGCTGGCCTTCGACCCATTATGCTCCTAATACAATAAATAACAAAGGTTCAGAGAGAGCTTCAAAGAATGATAAACAAATCTAGAGAAAACCAATTAGAAAGAGAAACAGCTCAGAATAAGACTCCACCAACCATATACGTACAGATTTCAGGCAAGGTTGAAACTCTTACATATGAGGTTCAATTGTTGAAAGTATCATCATATGACAACATAATTAATTTCTTACTAAAGTTACTTATCATCACGATACAGTATAAATGACAGTACACACTGAACAGTTAGTTCTTGTATGATTCATGCAATCGAGCACAACTTTAGAACATTATGTTATGGTATCAATATAATTTGGGCAATAAAAACTACAATTTTGACACTTCAACGGTCATCAGAGAGACAAAGCAGATCAATCAAAAAAATCTCCCTCAGAACAATGATATCAACAATTACATTCAGACAAGGCTGAAACTTTAATAAATGATGTCCAATCACTGGGAGCTCCTCTAATGTAAAATCAGATCGAAAAAAAACTAAGTTTATTGCAACAGAATCAAAGATATGTATTGCTATATAGCAAAACAAATAAAACAGATGCATTTAGATTGTACAACCTAACAAGACAAGCATTCATGTGAATTAAATTACTAAGCCACACACAGACAACATGATTCAGACCCACAAAAACTACAACAAGATCAGAGGATTTTTGGGTTTCCAAACCAAAATGAAGAAAGGAGAAGAAACATAGCATATACAGATGCACATAAGTATAATGTTGAATGAAAATGCACTGTCTCCAGCAGAAACAACAAATCAATTGAAAAGCTCCCTCAGAACAAAGTTATCAACAATTAAATTCAGACAAGGCTGAAACTTTTACAAATGATGTCCAATCACTGGGAGCTCCTCCAGCATCAATATCATATCACATCACATAACCTAAGCTAATTGTAAACATAAACAAAACTAGGTATTGGTACATGCCATAACCAACCAAAAAATAACTCAATAAACATAGATGAAGGAATCTATCAGAGCACACATTCACGGGAATTAACTTACTTAGCCAAACACATGAACAAAACGATACAGAACCACAAAACAATCCAACATATCAAAGGGTTTTATGGGTTTCCAACACAAAGCGAAGAAATGGGAAGAAACCCAGCGTATCCAGATGTTCATGCGTACAATATTGGGAGGAAAAATGCATATTCACGGTTCAAAATCAACAAAAAAAACACCATGTGCAAACGGAAACAAACAGATCTTGAATCATTACTAAAATCTCATGCTTAAACAGAAGGCATAGAAGCATAAGATGAATCTAGGGAGATGAAGAGCGAGGGAAGATACCTGCTTCTTTGCTCGGGGCGTCTGCAGTGAGGCGGCTAGAGAATTATAACGATGAACCACCTCCATTTTATAGGGCACGCTATAGATCTCTCCAAAACCCAAGTCGGCTCTAATCAGTATATTACTTTTTTTATTTTTCAATTTTAAAATTCGGCCCACTACATTGACCAGCCCAATGTGTGATACATATTGAAGGAGGTGAGCAAATTGTCTACCGCATCTGACGCAAGCAATGAGGACTCACATTTTTGTTTTGAAAAATGTCCAAAATTTTCAAGTAATTATAACAAGCTATAGTCGAATTCATGGTCAATATTTTAAATTTCACAAGTAATAGTTTAACAATTTATATTAGTGATGCTAACAGAAAATATATAAAAATTTGTTTGTCTTTTTCATCATTTATCGATTGTTTCAACATTTTTTTCCCCTACTCGTGATTTGTGAATCATTATAAACTTATCCTTTGGATTAAAAAACTAAGGTGTCCTTATTCTTTGTTGCTATTGCTACACCAAAAAAATAATACAAAATTTTCAAGACTATCACACTGTTAGGACAAAAAAGATATTCAAAATCGACCAAATTAATTGTGATATCATGTTGATTATTTTTTTTCTAGATATTTAGAGCTAGAGGTAATTGCATTTTATAACGTTTAATAAAACGTAATAATCAATTCACAATAATGAATTTCAGTTCGTTATAATTCACAAGAATCACATTTGTTTTATCTACACTAATACTATTTCCGTTAAATTTAAAGATTGATTATTACAAACTCATCATTTTATCATAAAAATATTTTTTTTTAAAAGACTGTATCAAGATCTCCTTCTCCTCGATGTGTCGACCTCGTCCATGTTTTTCACATGAAACTAGTTTTGCAAGAGGACGCTTTGGATCTCGTTGAGGTAATCGAATCGCGCTGAGCTTAGGCAATATGGGCAGGCAAAGAAAATTTCGTCAACACCCTCCCGAGCTTCCCTTCTCCAATGACTCGTCGATTCTAGAGCTCAGCGAGGACGATACTTTTGCACTCCGTTGGAACAATGTGACAAACAAATGTAGACCGTTGTAAGTTGTAAAACCATTGCAAATTGCTAAATATGTTTTATAGACCCATATGAAATGGAATTACTATAGTACTTCGGTTGCTATTGTGTAGGGGCTAAGTGATTTTAAGAGGTCGTTTTCTAAGGTTTGGGTCAAGTCTTGAAATCTCAACACTTGAATCAGATCGTCAATTAGATAATAAATCCTGTTCCCTTGAATCAAAAGAATTTAGTTGAACTTTATATGTATAGGATACAGGTTAGAGTCATTGTAACAAACAAAAAACATGATGCAGCATACAAACTACTAATGAGTCAACCAAACTCATGTTCCAGATCTTCTCGTATGCAGCTTCACTAACCAATGAAACGGAGATCATACTTTGTATAAATATGCTTCTGGGCAAAATCAACCAAATGAAAATCACTTTATCATCAAAGGAATAATCCACAAGCTAAGTTTATGTGAAGAAAGTACATCCAAAGACTAGTAAAATATAAATGCAACTAATCAGTTCATAACAAAGACAAACTTAATAAAAAGGAAAGATAGATAGTAGTTTTCCATATGCAAGCCATCCCTGTCTAACCATCTGCAAGCCATTCATGTACTCTAGAGCCTTGACAAGGACTTCAATTGTTATCCTCTCCAGCAAGGAAATGGGCATGGCTCACCGTA
>JAYMSW010003998.1:0-11484 GCA_036897725.1 Erodium texanum
ATTAAAAAAAATAGTTCATCGGCAATTACAACACAGTGGTGACGCTACAACATGGAGTTGGAATTTATTTTCAGTCCACGCTCAAGACTCGTTATCCGGCTTGCACGTGAGGGAGAGTGTTAGAGTTTAGTTTATTTCCTATTACAAGTACTTCTTATTCCTGTTAGCTTTTCCTATTTCTATGTTGCTTAGTATTAAGATATTTCCTATTTAGCATAGAGTTAATCCCTATATAAAAGGGATGTTCTCAATGCATTGAAACAAGATGAATCAAGTTATCTACCAATAATACATTATATTTTTAGAATTTAACATTGAATACCCTGATCACGTATGCAAACCTCACAAACTATCTACGGCCTCAAGCAAGCACTAAGGGCGTGGTATACTGAGCTTCGTTGTTATCTTTGTTACTTGTTTTTTTTTTGAACTATGTGACAAATACTTCATTATTTGTTTATCATCATTAACTAACGACTCTTTATTTGTTAGCCTATGTTGATGACATTATAGTGATAGGGACTACCACGACCGCAACTAATGATCTCATTGCCAAGCTTGCTCAGAAATTCTCTTTGAAGGATCTTGGACTACTAAATTATTTTCTTGACGTGGAAGTTTTACCCACCTTAGACATGTTATTTTTAAGTTAAAGGAAATATGTCTCTAATTTACTTTATAAAGCCGATATGATAGATACAAAGGGCGTTCCAAACTCCCTGTTTGCGTGCTTGTGGGACCTTGCTTCCCTTGCCTACTTACTATTGTGCGATAGTTGGGAGTCTTCAATATTTATGCCTGACTCATCCAGACATTGCTTTTAGTGTTAATAAGCTCTCACAATTCATGCAAGCACCCACATCAGATCACTAGCAGGCCCTCAAGTGTAATCTTTGCTATCTTGCAGGCTCTCTTAATCATGGCATTAATATTTCGGCTTCGACACCTCTTAACTTCCACACTTTCTCAGATGCGGACTGGGCCGAAAACAAGAATGATTTCCTTTCTACCACAAGATATATACTTTATCTTGGTTCAACGCCAATTTCTTGAAGTTCTTGCAAGAAGAGATCGATTGCCCGATCATCGACTGAGGCCGAATACAAGGCTTTTGCAGATACCTCCGCTTAAGTACTGTGGGTTCCGTCTCTTTTTGTTGAACTCAGTCTTACTTTGAAGATACAACCTACTATATATTGCGACAATCTAGGCGCCACGAATTTATGCTCCAATCTCGTGTTTCATTTGAGGATGAAACACATTGCTTTGGCATACCATTTCGTTCGGGAGCAAGTTCAAAGTGGCAAACTCAGGGCCTCCTATGTCTCTACCAATAACCAGCTCGCTGACATGTTGACAAAACCACTACTTCTATCTCGGTTTGAGACTCTAGTTAGTAAGTTGAATCTTACAAAGAAACAGACTCAACTTGAGGGGGCATGTAAACGCGTTCCTTAATTTACTGAGTTTACTCAATGTTCTAGGTCATCTTATCTTCTACACACATAATCAGTTGTTGGAGATTATCTAGGACATATCAACCATTTCATCTCAATTCTGTTATAACTCGTATGTATAAATATGACTTTTGCATATAATAAAATTTACTCATTCATAGAAACTCCACAAATGTAACTCATTGTTCAAAAAACTATTCAGAATATCCAAAGCTCCTTCTAGGGCTTGTTGGACAATCCATTGCCGGACATGATTAATTGCCTTTTGTTGCTCAAAACGAATGCTTTCATTTTTGAAACTTTCTGCTTGTTCTAACTCCTTATAAACTGAAGTAATCAAGTTAGAGCTTTTATGTTTTTGTATATTACATTTGAAAACAAAAGAGTCGTCGTACGTTTCAAAGCACTCACAACTCTAATGAGATGGTGATGAAGATCAAGGATTACACGTTACAAATTTTTGTAGGAACTGTAGTGTAAGTTACAATACAATTCCAAAAGAAGCGTACTACTTTTCCAATCTGTACTACACCGAAAAGACAGTAAATGAATACATAAATTGGAACGAACTCTATATTCTTCTATGTCTGTTACAAAACTTGTCTTTTGCTCTCTCTCTGAGACATAATTCTCACTCTAAAACTCGGCCATAATGATGCACATGACCTTCTACTGGAGTCGCCAAGTGACTCTCTTGGTTGACTCGTGGAAGACTGATTCCTGGACGAGTTACGCCCTCACTTTACTCGTTTGCTTCCTCGCTTCCCTCTTCTACTAGTACTTGGAGGACTTCCGCATGTCCCTCAAGCTCCTCGCCGCCCGCAGGCCCCCCCCCCCCGCCGCGGCCCCCCGGGGGAGGGGGAGCCACTCCTCTCCTCCGCCGTCGGCAAGCGGAAGGCGGCGAAGGTGGGCGAGACGGCGTTATTTGGAGTCAACTCGGCGACCGGGTATCTGCTGATGCTGGCGATCATGTCCTTCAACAGAGGGGTGTTCCTGACAATTGTCGGAGGCCTCTCGGTGAGCTACATATTCTTCAGGAGCGATGATGAGGACGTCACAGTCGTTGTTGATAATCCTTGTGCCTTTGCTTAATTGTCAACGTATTGTGTCTGTAAATTAATCTGCAACAACAAAGTTCCTTGTTCTTTGGGTTTATCTGTTGACCTTTGTTTTTCAAATGATTTTTCGGGACTCTGTTCTTTCCTGCTTGGATAGAGAGATTGGATTGTACTTGAATTCAAAATTAATTATGTATAAAAGTTCGATCTCAAGACCTTACATATATGTAAGCTTAAGCTAAGCAAGCTCATAAAATCTCTCTTCTTTGGGATGAAAAAATATATACATATGGCAATAGAGCAGAGTGAAGGTGTTGCTAGATTTGGTCCTAGTTTTTCAATGGGATGAGTTCACTTTCTTGCTACTACCTTACAGATATCAAATTGCCAGGCATCCATGTCTGTAGCTTCTTCGGCAAAAACCTGAAAAATATAGGAAAATGCATCATTTTAAGTTCGATTGCTGCACGCATGTTGATTTTTATTCAACAATTAATCAAACAAAATGAGCAACTTATAGCTCTAATCTTTCACAAATTGCCCGCCGCACAGAAGAGTTCAAGCCATATGCTATTGAGTTACAGAAGCCCTAAAAATATCAAACAGAATTGATTGAGCTTTGAACATAACCAAGAAACTATCACCATCATAATTCATAACATTTCACTGAACAAGTTGATTCCAGTTACAGAAAAAAAAATAGTTTGCATGTTCTTTCTGTAACTGGAAACAACTTATTCAGTGAAAGAATATGCAAACTATACTATATCTGCAAATGCAACACTAATTTTTTCTATCCTCACCTCATAAATCTTAAATTTTTACTTCTTTTTCGCTTGGTAAAGTTTACCATAATAAACTTAGTTTATTTCATGTTTGACCATATTTAAGATCCACAGAAGCATAATACATAATCAAATCAAGTTGGATTCTCACTAGACAAATATCCTTCAATGACTTTTTACCTACTTTGATTGTGTTCCATGTGTGTGTATATGATTCCCAACCCAGAATATACAAATCCAAAAAAATAGATTCTAGTTTTTACACATAATGAGTATATCTGGGCAAAGCTATAAACATATTAGACATTAATATATATCCAAAATGTAAATGTTTTGGTACAATACCAGAAACATTTGAGAAAACTCTGTTGAGTTATGACCTGCAAATATATAATTTAAGAGAATTACCATAAGTGCAGATGTCCCAACATTGAGAAATGAGAGCCAAAATATTTTATAATCTGGCTCAATAAAATCACGAATTTTGTTGATTGTGCCAAAAGCCCATGATCCTATAAGAATGAGTGGATAGTATCCCCACCGATTCACAGCCTGTGAGACAAAATACAATCAATTAATGCTGGTTTCTTGAGCATGCTATACAGGTCAATAAGAAGTATACTCTGAAACTTTAAGCTAACAAAAGGAAGATATGATTACACGTAGAGTAGAGTTCTTCTATCTCCATCAATAACATTTAAAATATTAAAACAGATAGTTTAAGAAATCAAAATAAGATTTGCAATACTACCATGCATTTTTACTATTTAAGCAGTAAGCATCTCTGACTTACTTTTTCCTCCTTCACAGTGGAAAGGTGAAAATATTGAGTTCCACTTTCCCAAAGTTGATATCAGATTCTCTCCCTAAATTTAGTCTCTTTTTTCACAGAAACTAAACCAAATAAATGAAGAACAACAAAGGGCATGATCAAAACTTTGGTCTAAGGGAGAAATAAACATCAGAGGGGTCAGAAAAAAGTTGTGTACCTTAATGCCTGGCCTTACATTGGATTGCATGACAGCTGCCATCTGAATATTAATGTGTAGAACAAGTTTGGTGTCAACAGGTACACAGATGACAGAAGGTATTTATGTGGAAGTTAACAGAGAAATGGCAATTACTACTTATACGGGCTGCATTGTTTAGCATTCTTATAACTTGAAAGTACATAAAACCATTGTAAACTATTGCACCCCAAAGCGGCAGATAGAATGTTATAAAGTGAATTGCTTGTAAAGATAGAGAGAAACAATTATACTGCAAAGAATAACATACAGTCAACCATAGATTTTACTAATGCTGGAATTTTAAATTTATATTTTTGGCTCTACTGTTAAATCAGGTTTGCTTCCAAATCATTTGGGACATCTGAAATGAAGTTTTTTCATTACCATTCTTCTTCTGAGCAACTTTTACATTCTTCCAACAATTTTTTTTTAAAAAATAAAATAAACCTGACGCTACAACCATTAAATACATCAAATCTTGTGTGTTAGCTAGGCAGATGAAGTGATTAGTGGCAAAGTAATAACTTCAAGGTGTATACAGTATACCTGATTTCACATCTCCATGACTATAGCGTGTGCATGAAAGTTATATCCTAACCACTAAAAATAAAGAAACTGTATTCAGGTACACTCTTCTTGATACCAAAGAGAAAGTAAGTAATGGAAAATTACTTATTCTCACACACATGCATGTATCTATGCACATATAAATAAATGACAAAAGCCCTTTCATATCATAACAGGTTAACCGCTAGATTAAAATCTTAAGAGTTGATATAAGTTCCAGTAAGAAAAACTAAGCAGATCATGCCAGAACCACTCTACTTGCCTTTCCTTTAAACCCGGCTCGTGTCCAACACCATGCGCCAAAATGTGCATGTTCATGGGCAATAGATCGCACAACAGTCATAAGAAGAGATGTCCCTTTGAGAAGCAAAACACTTGAATCAGCTCCATGACAAAAGTATTTGGCAGCAAAAACCAATCATAAGAAACAAACTTCAAGTTTGGGTGCATTTTGAAAGTAAAGGCAAGAGTAATAGTGAAATATTACTAGGTATAGGGTGTGAGCTGAATTCATACCCCAAACATACAAGTGAAACATCAGTTTTGTGTCTGCAAACGGTACGATGAAGAGTAAAAGAAATTGTGGTAGTCCAAAGAAAAGATGCGACACAGAAGAAATGAGTGCTATAGCACAAGAGCCCTATGCATGAATCACCAAATCAAAAATCAGTAACCCCATTTCTCACAGGCATTTGGGATCCATCAAGCATGCTGAAAAAGCTGTAGAGCATGTCCTGCACTTGAAGCGATTAGAATTAGATGGCATTTTCACATGGAATTGTTTATATATAAAAATGTGTTGTAGCATACGGAGAGGGCGAGGAAGAAGACAAGCTTGAGGGAGAACTTGCGGATTTCGGTGAGGAGGACGTAGTAGAAAACAATGAATCCGGAGCCAATGAAGGAGAGGTGGCATTCACTGCCATCAGAATCTGGCGATCGTGAACTCCACCGCTTTCATTTCTTTCTTTCCAATTTCCATTACTTGTTTATTTATTTTTACTTTTTACAACAACAAAACCAAAATATTAAGCCACTCCTAGAATACAAACCTCCCTCACCCACCTACCGGGCTTCGCACTCTTCTCCATCGCTGGATTTCTGGGGTTTCCTTTCTTCTTTATCTTGGCGGGATTTGTTGCTTGAGAGTGGAGCCGATCTGATTGTGGGCAGGTAGGGGATTTCGTGGTTTGCTCATCTGCCTTATATCTGGTATTGCTGATTATTACCTTAATTTCCTTCCACAGCTTCAGTTGTTAATATGAAGAATTGGTTTCATTTTATTTTTAGAAATTGGGAGGCCAGGACTGGTACTGCTTGTATTTGTTGGCTTTTGTAGGGATTCATATGTATAGATGGTGTTCCAAATCTCCTTAGCCCTGTCAAGTTACCTATCCAAATCATTATGAACCAGGAAGAAATAGAATAAGATATATGATTGAAGTTGACACTGTCAAGTAAACTCAAGGCTAATGCTGCCCAATTAACATTTCCCACCTTATGGTCATTTCTGATTTATACATCCTCTAATTATTCACTCTCTTGCTCAAAAGGTTTTTCTCATGGAAGATCTGGCACATTGCAATGGAGTGGCAGAAAAGCAGGTATATTCCAATTAGTTTTTTCTTATTACACGTGTCTAATTGTGAATGTTCTGTTTAGTATAGGTTTCTATGTATTTCTTATTGTACAGTTTGAATTGTAGAAGAAAGTTATGTGTCCTTCCTCATTGTGACTTAGTTCATGAGTCAGTGGATGTTTTGTAGAAAGGACAGGTTCTCTATGAGCTTCTAGTGTGCATTTATGAGTTGTACAAGAAAATTGAGTGTATTGATATCATCTGACTTACAAGGCTCAACATTGGAAAACTGATATTTTGCTATTGAGTTGTTCACCCTGAGACATACATTAGTCAGAGTAATTTTGAATATCATTGTGAAATGAACTATGTGTTGCAAGGTAATGGTGTTTATTTGTAATCAAACGTAGTTATTAGAATTGAACTCCCCGCAATTATTGTTAGCTTGTGAACTCAATTTGTCACTTATCTACGGGAGAAAAAAATAATTAAGGTGTGCTCACAAATGTTTATGTAACTTATGTTGGGTAACGGTGTCAAAATTCTATTATAAGTACAACTATTCTATTATGTCTTCATGACTTCTAAGTTCACCATTTTGTTCTTCAGTTGAAGGTTGGTGCTGGTGGATCTTGTGCTTTCTCGACAATTCATGGGTGGACCAACCTATTTCCAGGTTGCTTGGCATAAAAAAATGCATTTGTTATCTATAAGTTTATTTTGAGATACACAATATGCACACAGAATAATTTAATCAGCACTTTTCAAATATTCATTGGGTTGACCCTTATACACACAGTAAACAAGTTTAATGATTAGTGAGTGAGTATACTGCTAGTTTAATGTCTTCTCGATCAATAAGACGCCAGTTTTTTCATCCACACCGTTCTCGCTCTCTCAAACCCCACAGGGAGAAACCCACCAATTGGAACACTACTCACTCTTTTGTTCTCTCAAGTCCAGTTCTTTCTCTTTTGGAGAAATGCAAGTCAATGCCACAGTTGAAGCAAATTCAAGCCCAAATGATCCTTACGGCTTTGGTCTCTGATAGACTTGCTTCCAGTCGCCTTATAGCCTTCTGCTCTCTCTCCCAATCTGGCTGTCTTGATTACTGCACCAAAATATTAAATCATATAGGAAAGCCCAGTTTGTTTTCTTGGAATGTTGCGATGAGAGGGTATTCTGAAAGCAAATACCCTAGAGAAGCAGTACTGTTGTATAAGCAGATGCTGCTAAAAGGCGGGTTGAGGCCAGATAATTATACTTACCCCCCATTGTTTAGAGCTTGTGCTAATATGTTATTGAGGATTACAGGTCATGGGATTATTGGGCATGTATTGCAGTTGGGATTTGGTGCGGATATATATGTTCACAATGGGTTAATTCATATGTTGGTATCATGTGGAGAATTTGAGTTAGCGCATAAGGTGTTTGGTGAAGGTTGTGTGAGGGATTTGGTGTCTTGGAACTCTTTGATTAATGGGTATGTTCGGAGTGGCCAGGCAGAGAGGGCAATAAAGCTTTATCAAGAGATGGAGGTAGATAGAGTTAAGCCAGATGAGGTGACAATGATTGGGGTGGTATCTTCTTGTGCACAGTTGGAAGATTTAAATCTTGGGAGAGAACTTCATCGTTATATTAGTGAAAATGGACTTCATTTTACAGTCCCACTAACCAATACACTTATGGATATGTACTTGAAGTGTGGGGATCTTGAGGCCACTCAAGCAATATTTGATAGAATGCAAACAAGATCAGCAGTCTCGTGGACTACAATGATTGTGGGATATGCCAAATTTGGGTTACTGGATACTGCTCAGAAGCTTTTTGACAATATGCCAGAGAAAGGCATTGTGACATGGAATGCAATTATTGGAGCTTATGTTCAAGCTAAGCGTTGCAAGGAAGCCTTGGCTATGTTTCATGAAATGCAAGCTAGTAATGTAAAACCTGATGAAGTGACCATGATTAGCTGCTTATCTGCATGTTCACAGCTTGGAGCACTTGATGTTGGAATGTGGATTCACCATTATATTAAGAAGCACAAACTTCCATTAAATGTTGCCTTAGGAACAACCTTAGTTGACATGTATGCAAAGTGTGGGAACATCACAAAGGCTCTCCAGGTTTTCCAGGAGATGCCCAGGAAAAACTCTTGGACATGGACGGCCATTATTTGTGGGTTAGCTCTTCATGGGAATGCACAAGATGCCATCTGTAAATTCTCTGAAATGGTTGATATTGGTTTGGTGCCGGATGAGATCACTTTTGTTGGTGTCCTGTCAGCTTGTTGCCATGGAGGTTTTGTTGAGGAGGGACGTGCGTATTTCTCCCAAATGAGGTTGAAATTTAATCTTTCTCCCAAATGTAAGCACTACTCATGCATGGTGGATCTTCTCGGGAGGGCTAGTCTGTTGGAAGAGGCGGAAGAGCTTATTAAGAGCATGCCAATGGAGGCAAGTGTTGTGGTGTGGGGTGCCTTGTTTTTTGCATGTCGAATTCACAGAAATATTTGCATTGGAGAAAAGGCAGCTTCGAAGCTTCTAGAATTGGATCCCCATGACAGTGGTATTTATGTTTTGCTTGCAAGTATGTATGTGGAAGCAAATATGTGGGAAGAGGCTAGGAAGGTGAGGAAGGTGATGAGCGAGAAAGGAATAGAGAAGACTCCAGGTTGTAGCTCAATTGAGGTGAATGGTATTGTTTCTGAGTTCATGGTTAGAGATAAATCACACTCACAAACTGAACAGATTTATACATGTTTGGTTCAGTTAAAGAGGCATCTAGAACTTGCTAGTTGTCTATTTGACGTTCATACCCCTCAAAATGACTTCAATATCAGTTTCGAAGCTGGAGCCTTGGAAGCCTGCTAAATCTTGAATGAGTCAGCTAATGCAAATGATTTGTTTCAGGACTGCAACATTAATTGACACATATACTGATTGAACTTAGATCCGTATCAATTTCATTGATTGTGATTCTTTGCACTCCTTCAGCCTACTGGCTTTGATGTGATTACTTTTGGGCGTGCCTTCTGCTTCTCCATCCAAAAATAGGTGCTTCAATTGAGTATGTGAAGGTATGATATTCAATCAGTGTAAAACACTAAGAGTAAGGGAATTGTTTCAGCTGGTTTATCATTGTAAGGTGGAAACAAAGTGTTTATCACCTTTCTTTTTTTCATCAGCAATTAACACTGTTTATCACCTTATTGTTCTTTGTTCTTGTTTGTGGTCTTCTTTAATGTCCAAAATGTTTTTTTTTTCTTTTCTAACAAGCATATTCAGCTCAAGGTCACTTGAGAAGGTTATTTAGTATCATTGGAGAGCAGGAAAATGGGTTTTTCATTGAGGCTCTGCTTCATTATTCTGATCATAAGCCACCGAGCCTTCCTTTTCATTTTGATTTCTTCATGTACTGGAACTGATGCGTTGATGATGGAGACTGTTCTGCTTTCAAATTTTGTTCTTACCCTAATCGATGATCCTGCTCCGCTGTTAGTTTTGGTACGGCAATTACCAATACTCGCGCTTACGAAATTTGACTCACATTGGTTTCTAGATCATTATTTTTAGTTTTTTTTTGCTGTTCATTAGATTTACTCACATTGATACGTATTTTTGACTTAGATTCATTGCTTTGAGTGTTTTTTGCTGTTGTTGAGATTTACAGTGTTTATTGGATTTGAACTACTCAGTTTTAGGCATATTGTTTGATTTTTGTTGTTTGTTATGATTCAAACTCATTCTGCAGCTGCTTTCATGCCATTAACTTCATTTTTCTTCCCCAAAATGGAAAAAATCTCATATGATAATCACACTGCATTGGTCAGTTTAATGGGATCACTCTACTTTACTATCATTATTTTCTTGGACATCTAGCAATGCAATGCATCATTGATGTTACCCAATTCATGAAACTTGCTGGTCACTAGTAAATTTAATGATTGAGTGTGCTCTAATTTATTCATTCATGATGTCAAGAATGATCTCCACAGAAGGGACAAATATTATCTAATGTTGTTCCACAGAATCTCTCATTAGCTCATTTGTTGTAGTTTTGTTTTCAATTGAAACCAATAGCATGCTTTGGATGATTTACAGACATGCAGCTACCATGTTCTGAAGCTTTTCTTGAAACCTAAATATCTCTAGTGATTAGCAATGTACATGCATCAAAAAAGCAAAACGCAATGCCCTCGTACATACTATACTCTGATCTTTTATTCTTCTCAAATTTTCAGAATAACCAACTTGTGGCTTGTACTTTCCTTAATGATCTCCACACTGCAGATTAATTGAGCTTAACCTTCTTGTGGATTTGGCTTGTCAACATGGAGCTATATACTTGATTTTTCTCCCTTTCCTCTTCTTCCGGCCTGATCTTTTACAACATGCAGTTTGGAAACAATTACTTGTAAGTTGCGGCATTACCATATCTGGACAAAGAGCAGCTCTCAGGTGCCAAATGTTGCTTATTTTCATCTCATTCCAATGGTTATGAAAGAATGTTTTTGGACAGGTTCTCTTTAAAATTGTACCTTTTGCTATAGCCTTTTCTTGTTTGAGGCAAAATAGCTCCTTCAATCAAATCTCTATAATAGTTATATATATATCTTCTAGGAGGAATTACCTTTTTGGGCCCTTTTGAATTGGTCACGACCGGATATGTGCCCTTTGTTTAAAAGTGACCATCTTTGTGCCCTTTCTTGTGACCACAGTCGTCTGTTAGTTTTTTGATGGAATATTTCGTTAAAATAGACCGTATATGCCGTTTGTGATCATGTGCAAGGCATTTGTTGATTCACCAGCAAGAAAGACAAGAGTAAACCTCCTTCTCCGATTCACCGCTGTCGCCACGGTTGCCCTTCAGCTTCAACGAGTTCGCTCCTCCGAGTTGCTGGCCGGAGAGAGTTGCCAAAATCTTTACTAGACGAAGATTGAGACTTTTTTTTGTTTTTATTAATTAAAACATGAATTAAAAAGTAAATGAATGAATAAATAAAAATCAGATATAAAAATTATGATT
>JAYMSW010003999.1:0-11484 GCA_036897725.1 Erodium texanum
CTTACGTGCTCACTTTGATTGTTTGCTTCCGCAAGAGTGTAGGTTGACTCAAGACGTTTTCTACCATTTCGCCTTGATTTGGTGAGAAAAGCCTTGGGACCGCATGGACCTTAGTTGCTGAAATTTGGTCCCGTGATAAAAGTTAGGCCAAATCGAAGCCCAACTTCCCTCTACAGTTCAATATTCATACAAACACATAATTTTTTTTTCAAAACCTGTAACTAATACCTTAAAAGTAATAAGTTTACTATGTACTTGTTTCAAATAACCCAAGATTTCACGCAACTTGAGGGATCTGCATCAGAAGTACAAGTTGTTCATATCTCAAACATGAATTCTAACAAATTACAAACATAAATAATACACGTGTTTAAAATTTAAACATATTCTCTTGTCTTCTCTTGACTTGAATCTTAAAAAGTTAAAGTTTCTGGATAAAAAATTGGTTAATAAAACTCACAATGATTCAAGACAAGCAATTAAGAACACCACAACAACTTATAACATAATTTAACAACATACCATAGTGTATAAACATATATCGGAAGATTCACATCATTACTGAGGAACCAACAAAAATGACGGAATCGCCAATTTCTGCACATGATGATATATTAATAGCATAACAAATTAATAAATAGAGTAAAAATCTCTAGCTAAGTTCTTAACCATCTTCAACTAGTTGTAGTTTGTCCATGTCTTCCGCTAATAATGTTATAGAACAGAGGAGTATTGGTACCATCTTGAGCTAGTCTTGAGTACACACTAATACTTGTACAATCATGATGGTTAAGGTACTCTTAAAATCATTGAGTATCTTACTCAACCACTAAATGCACATTCATTAGATATTGTTGAGGTAGGAATAACTAGTAAGAATGACAACCGGACGGGTTTGGCGTTCCTTGACCCCGATCCCTACCTTCACCCCGAACCCGTCCCATCCCCGACTAGGTACGGGTAACCCGAAAAATACCCGACAAGGTATACCACAAGTCAAGTATGACGCCTCATCCATGTAACTACCATATCTTCCCTTCGATAATTTGTTTCCAGAAGTCTTCTCCTGCTTCAACTCCAATTTTCTTGAGCCATTGTGAATCTCTACATGTTCCTCTCTCAGCCCATACATCCCTAAACTCTTAGACCTCATGAAGCCATTATCAATAGAGCCACTTTCTATAACTCCGCTCTCAAATCTTAGAGAAACCCCATTATTTGTATTGTTCTCGATTAAGCTGAGAACTTGCTCATGGAACTGGTAGCTGGATCTTTCAATGTCTTCACCCTCTTGAGCATGGGCGGAGCCAAGAAGGCTCCCGAGTGGGCAGGTGCCCCCTCTGAGATTATTACAAAAACAGTGAAAAGTTAGGTAGAAAGCATGTGGTGACTTAGTAGTAAAAGCTGCTCTATAGTGTTATGAGGCAGTTGGTTTGAATCCTGCTTTTCTCATCTTTTATTTAAGGTCTTTAATTGTTGTTAGTGCAATTTTTTTTGTATGCTATTACTATTGTTGTATTTTAATTTTTTTTTTTAATTATATATCTATATTAGTGTCCCCTCTCTCTTATAAATCTAGCTCTCCCACTCCTCTTGAGTGCTACCAATGTCTTGATAAGTACAAGAACCGAAGAGAGATTAGGGAAGATAAAGACTTGCTATGTTGCTGTGATAATTACACAAGAAAGATGAGGTGTGAAATAAATGATTTTTTATTTTATTTCTTACATAAGAATCATATGGTGGATATTTATTAGATAAATGTTGCAAAAATAATAACTATTAAATTAATTAGAGAAATTTAAAAAGTGATAATTAATTGTTTGATCAACATGTAGATAACAATGGTGTAGGTGTCTGACAGTCTATGGATTGACGTGCATAACATGGATTGACGTGCATAACATATCATGTCTACTTAAATTGATAAAAAATTTAGAAGGGAGAATCCAAACCTTGACACCACCTATCAAAATCGGAAGCTTTACCACTCACTACACTACCTACTAAGTATAAGAGAAATTTCTGAAGTTTATATATATTGGGGATGGGGCGGGCCGGGTAGTACCCCCCTGACCCAAACCCGAACAAAATTAATGAATCCCCGACCGTATCCGTCCCGAACCCGAAATTTGTGTCCCCAAACCCGAACCCATCGGGTCGGGGGTATCGGGTCCCTGTCGGGTTCGGGTACTTTTTCCATCCCTAATGACTAAGATATCCCTAGCCATCATTGAGATAATAGGCAATTGTGAGGATTTGTTGCCCACCAAGTGAGGACATCGAAAGAAGAATGATCATCTACTTTAATTATCTTGGATGTACCTCTTCAATTTAGATCTAGTTGTACCCTCTTTTAAGGTTTTCAACTTCTTATAGGTAGTAAACTCTTGTATTTGGTTGCTTCCTCACTAACACTTGTTGAACTGACAGTTTGTGATGTGTCATATTCTTTCACATATTGAGCAAACATGTCCTCTACAGACTTTTTCACTATAGGAATGAGTGTGTCAGAGTTATGAGTTGGATACATGGACTCAGTGATATAGGTTACATAACCAAGTTTCTTTCGGGGATCATAAATTGGTATTACGAATGTGACCAAGGTCAACATTCCCAAATCCCCAAAACATTTATATTAGAAATCATGTTTCTCATATCCTTGTTATCTTGTTTAAAACATGTCTTAATGAAATTACTAATGTTGGATATCTCATGTAATATCAGGTTTGATATAGTATATAAAGTGCTTGATACTCTCATTGCGACTTTATAAAAAATTTCTAAGAAAGATATGAGAGATTTTCACTCAACCCAATCCCTGATATTCAGTCTGCCTAGAGGTTTCCCATCCTTCCTATCCATTTTGAATTTAGAACAGGGTCAAGGACATTGTATTTAGGGAAGGCTTTCTCCGACCTACACGACGACTTTAGCATAAAGTAGGTTGAATTCCACCCACTTGGGACATCTAAGCTAAACAGTCTTTTTGTCTAATATCCAGCTTATATACAAGCTATCTTAAGTCAAAAAAATTCTCATAAGTGATGGTTTAATGAATCTAACAGAATATCTAATCTTTTCTACAGCTTTACCCATCATCCTTATCTCGTTACTCACAATCAGGTTCAAGATATGGGGTACACATCTCATTTGCATGAATTTCCCATCTAACACAATGTTATACAACAAATTAAGCCGCAAACTCAAGTGTTTGAAGGCAATGTCATTAACACTAGAATTTTCCACCGTAACTGTCAGATTCTATCAAGACATCATGAACTTAGACAAGAATCAACAGATTTCCCTATGTCTTCCCTTTTATGGGAAGTGATTAGGCAGAAATTAATTATATTCTTATGCAAAACCCAAGCATCATCAATAAAATGTATTGTTAGACACATGTAGTTAATCTGTTGGACACTTATCCAAGTGTCTGTGGTCAAAGAGACTCTAGGGGTAGACTTACTGAAAAACTCATGCAATTTAAGTTTTTCAATTTCATACATCTTAAAGATTTCCCTCATGATAGTGTATCTAGAGGGAACTCTGAACATGGGACATATATCAAACATGAATTCTTTAAACTCCACCTTATATACAAACTAAATGGAAACTCATTTAAGTTTATAATTCTAACTAAGGCATTTCGACCTTTTTGTTCTTCGAAATGCCAAGCTACAAGTTGGTATCTTTATCCTTTTATATAACCTTATATGCTAAGGCTGGTTGGGTGGGGTCTCTATTACCAGATCTCTTAGGACAGAAACCAATATATCATAAGAGAGTACTGGTCTCATTCTTATTTGAATCAACAACATACTGTTTATCACAATGTTTACATTTAGAAACATACTTACCATCTACCATTATCCTATCAAAATCATCTCATACTTGTTCTACAATGGGGTTTAGATTTACCTGAGGACCTTACACTCCAACAGTAGTAGCAAGAGCTCTAACCGTACCACCTACAACCAAAACCTTGTCTAGTTTCAGTTGGTGAAGGTGAAGTGATCCCACCAATCACTCCAACACTATCCGAGTTCATCAAACCTTAACAAATAGAACCAAAATAAAAGAAAACAAGTCAATAACTAAACATATTGAAATTGGAAACACTAACATACAAATCCTAACTCTAACTCTAACTCAATATCAGTAACTAATCAGAACATATTGAAAATCAAAACAATAACAAATAAATCCTAACTCTAACTTAATATCATATTATAATTAGAACAAATTAAAATCGAAACCTAACATGCAAGTATTGAAACATATTCAATAGAAATTCTAACAAAACAATACTCAAACAACCGAAACCCTAACATGCATCTTTAAAATTTCATAAATGAAATAGTGAGAGTGTGGAACGTTTAACTTCCCTTTGTCAATCACCTCCTTTAGCGACTATGACTTTAACATAATAATACTCAGACTTGAAGTGGGTACTCAAGATTTGAACTGAGTTCGCAAAATTTAACCCCCTCATCCCTCTCTTCCTCTTTTATGATGCCCTTGCATGCCAATCCTCAACAATGGTAACCACGCCAGAATCTACCACATTAAATGCGAAAGATAGGGTTTCGAACAAATCTGACGTGAATTTGACATAAAGGTAAAAGAAAAACGACGAGCTAAACCCAAAAAGGGGAATGAATAGTCTGTTTTGCGAGAGAGAGAGATGGGGTAGGGTTCGACTCATTTTGTAAGGCAAAAAGGGACAAAGAAGGTTTTGGGGGATCAAGTCGCATTAGATGCGTTTTAGGGTAGATGAGAGAGCTCAAAGAGGTGAGAGACGAGAGTGAGTGACATTGAGAGGTGAAAGGTGAGTGAATGAAGAGTCTCACCAATGGTTGAGTTGATGTTAGCTAAGGTAGGAAGATTAATAGCTGAGATGCATTCTTGAAGAGGACTGGGCTGAAATGAGATGAGTTTCAATAGATAAATGGGTTGTGATGCTAATGGGTCATCGTTTATACTGGGCCTTAAAAGGGTCCTATATGATCTGTTGGTTAACCGTTGGTTCCCAAAACTAAGAACTGGGGACCAGTCATTCTATCGTCGATTCACTGATTTTTATGTTGTCTTCGCACCGAAAACATTTAATTTTTCAGTTTCTTCCATGCCTATCGGTAGTGGTTGGTTTTGTCGATGATGGTTATTTTTGCACACTCCTACTTACAAGTAAAGTTTATATGTTGTTGGTTGTGAAGGTTCTATGGAAAACCACTCTATTCATCATCCATCAATCATTCAGTTCTAATTAATACAAATATATATATTTTTTGAAATGTGTTCTTATCTATTTGCGCATTTTTGTTCTACACAAAATAATCACTTTGCATCTTCCCAATAATTTTTCGATATTGGTTTGACATCGGAACACTATAAAACTATCACAAGGGCATTATCAAAATCCAGATGCGTCCGATACAATTCAGATGTTAGCCAATGAAATATCTATCCTCATAACAGTAATAAAAGATAGCTTACTCTCGCACTTTACGTCTTATTTACAAAGAATGTTATATCTTGATATAAGACTTCATTTAAATTTTATAACGTAACGAGCAGTTTTCTATTAAACGCATATTTATGACGGTCTTTTAATCGCAACTGAAAGTAATTTCCTTAATGGTGAGAATAGAACCTTTTGAAGTAAAGATGTATGTAGTAATTATTTTGGAACATCCATGCCTATATTCTTAATATTAGCTTTTGAAGGAGTGTTTAGAGTTAGGTGGCAGTGTGGGGGTAAAGGTTGGTGTCTCTACTTCATTATTATAATGGTTTGATGTTGCGTTACTATACTGAGTTAGGTGAGAACATTGCAGTTGTAGTCAAACCGGGCATCGACTGGTAAGTGGCAGTGATTAGTGACCATCCGATTCCATTGCCATCAAATGTTCAGAATGCAATCAAATATTAGATGGGGTTAAATAGTGTAGATTTATTGATATATTTTAATTACAACATATGCTACAAGATTCATGTCAGACAACAATTTCCTTGACTATCTTCCCCGAATGCATCCCTCGGGACCAACGCAACCTGCAATAGACAGGCAATGTCATGGTTACGTCGATCAAAAGTTGTTTGTCTAATTAGTCGAGTACTAGCTCTAGCGATACCCACTTCCATCTTTATTATTTATTCCTCCAATTCTTGTGGGACGTCTTTGATAAAAAAAGAAAAAAAAACTAAACAAATTTAGACGGAGCATACCTGACCGATGTCAAGAAGGTATGTCCAGAGATCCTTGTCAACTTTAGCGAATCCTAATGCTCCTGAAGTTAACTGCAAGAAATAAAAATGATAAGCACTTTGAATCAGTGACTTGAAGGTTTACTTTTCTTGGTGAGTTTGATTCAAAATAAGTAAACACCTATTTTTTTATTATTATTTAATTTTATGTTTACGATCTTATCTAACCTAAATCTTGCCCCTCCACCTGCCTAAATTTATATATGACCTCTCAACTATACACCCATGCGAGGCTTGATCCTCCAACTATAGTTTAGATCGACAATGATTCTCCAATCATTCAACTTATCACCATTTAAAACCCAATCGATCTTAATTTTCATCCTTATAATTGGCCTCTTTAGATCTTCTATTGTTTTTTTCTCAATGACAACTTGTTCCTTAAGTAAACTTGTATTAACTAATTTTTCCTCAAATTGTATTTGTGCAGCTATATGTTTGTTCATTTTGCATGTCAAATGAAATCAACTTCACGATAGTTCCAAAACTGACTTCATATGACTATTTCTCTAACGTATATTGAGCTCCAAACTCAGTCAGAAACCTATCATTAACCATGAAAGGTCTAAACATCAACTAACATGAACATAGAGGTTATGTTAGCTGGGAGAATAACTGGTTTAGCACCAGCCAGTCTCACAATTTCTGGGTAACTCACCCAATATGGAGCTGGAACTGGAATGATCCCGCGCACAAGAAGAGCCACAACCAAACTTGTTTGTCGTTGACCAAGATAGAACCACACATCCAACAATCCCTTGGTTCCTTCAAATCCTAATCTCTTGGAGTTTTGACGACTCAAGATTGAGATATGTTGCCGCCAACCCCATAGCAAGAACACTGTTCTTCATTTCTATCCCCCAGATCTCCCTCTTCTTGTTTCGCCGCTCAACCTGAAAGTGAACCACACTTCTCCTTTTAGACAACGCCCCAATTCTTGAGTTCAAGAATGGGCAATTTAATTAATTGGGCTTAACATGAAGTGATGGACCTATCCTAAAGCCATAGGCTTTGGGCCTATTTTGAGCCAAAAATTTTACGAGCCATTTTTGCTACTTTTCGGGTTTTGAAGATGATGTATAGCAAGAGATTATCAGATTAAGAGAAAGGGTTTTCCTAAATTTCGATAAGGTTATTCTTTTCGTTTTAAGCGAGAAAGGCATAGATATTGATTATTAAAGAAAAAATTGAACTACAAGTTGAAACTGACAGTTCAAAATCTAATTATAATTTATATTCTTTTAGTTTTATCGAGTAGACTATTTAGAAGGAGAGATGAGAATAGAGATAAGGCTTTAAAGATAAAGATATAATAAGTCACTCTCTCCTAGAGTCTCTTTCGTCGGCCGCCGATGTTAGTAGAGGGGGATGGGAGCTCCTCCGAGCTACCTCTCCCCCTCTCCATTTCTCTCTCTTGTAGCTATTAGATCCAGTCTGTTGTGGTTACTCTGTGTTGCCTCCCCTTTGCCCAGCCTCCTGGCCCGTGCCATCTTTTCCGGGGGTCAGTTGAGTGTGGAGACCCGTCCTGAGGCATCGCTTATTCGGGCTATGGTTTTTGTTGCTATTTTTTCTTGTTTTTAGTTAATAAGGTGTCAACTTAATCTAGTTTTTGGTGCTAGCTTAGTCTGGTTTATTGGTGTCAGTCTTAGTCTGCTTTTGGTGTCAGACTTTGTCTGGTTAGATGTCAAACTTAGTATGGTTTAGGTGTCAGACTTTGTCGGGCTTAGGTGTGCATCTATTGCGTTTCAGGTCTAGTTTGATTCTAAGTGGTATGCGAGCTATGCTCAATGAGAAGCTGATTGCAGGAATATTATTCCCACCAAATCTAAGTTTGTGACGGCTTTTGCCTTAATCGTTTCAACAGTTGTAATGTATATCTTACAATTGATATATAATACATACGGTAATCCTTTAAAAAAAAAATGGAATTAAATAATTTTGAGTTAGTAATGTAAAATAAACTATGGAATAGTCGGGGCCGGGGTGACCATCACCACCCTGTATTATACCCAAATTCAAATATAGTGTAGATTAATCTAAAACTTTCATGTCAGGTTTTAACATTCAATTAAGATATGAACGAGACAAGTGCCAAAGATGAGAATTGTGTCGAAATTGGAGAGTACAAAATCAGTCCTAAACTAAACCTATATCCATTGTAGTCCATGCGCTGTATAGCTTTGGTTTAGCATGCCCTCAATAGGGCCGGGCTCGTTACTAAAGCAAAGTTAGAAATGAAAATAAGTTGTTGATGCTCTAAACAGGCCTAACAAGTCTAATGGGTTGATCCATCTCCAAACGTACAAAACAAAACAAGTTATTAAATTACAACCTGTCCATTTTTATTTAGGATCCAACCAATTTTCCATTAAATCAAATTAATTTTGATACCTTCTCCAATTTTAAAATTCTCAATCAAATTGTAGTCACCAAACTTAAAATATAAAGTTAACCACTTAATCAAGCAAATTTTATCATTCTAACCTAAGACTTCAGTTTGTGGGTCTAAATCATTCATATAAAATCTGATTTGGATTTAAAGTAGAAAAAAACTTGTGCATATTTCTTTTGAAAAAGTATTTTTCATACTCTCCAAATTAAAGTTCCAACTTTAATAAATAATACGGACTTTACGAGTACCCCTTACGATACGCAGGACATAAGCTAGTGGGTGTCACAAGTTGTAGGGTCATTAAATAAGTGTGGGTCAATCAATCAAGTGGGCCTTCGTCAACCATTTTTTTAAAATAAAAAGATGAACAAAGAAAGTTCTACGAAACCTAGGACAGCGATGATGAAGTGAAGCCAAGAAGAAGAGTATAAAGGACAAATTCAAGTTAAGTAGGAACATATATACGGTCCATGGAGATATCTTCAAGAACACAAGTCTTGGTTCTTCTGCGGTCAATTCCAACGCAACGCTTGAATAGTCAGTCAGAGTTCAAAAATCAATATATTTGATCACTACGTATATACGGTCTTCTTGGACTGCGGAACCAATCTTATATATATTATATGTTCCAATCCTAATTTAATCCGTCAAGGTCAAGCTACTGCCTCTGCCAGTCTTTCTTTCTTCTTTTAAAAGTTATTTTACGCGTTTTGGATGGCCACTTGAATTATAATATTGTCAAGCAGCCTCGTTCGAAAGAAATACATATTATATATATATATTTCTGAAAGTGAGGATAGATCTACCCATCTCTAAGAGAGAGAGAGATCGAGAAATGTTGAAAGTAGTGGCGGTGATCTTGATTCTGCTGTACGTACCGGCAGAAGCAAAGATCAGGCGGTACAAGTGGGAGGTGAAGTATGAGTATAAGTCACCGGATTGCTACAAGAAACTGGCCATCACCATCAATGGGAGGACTCCGGGACCTTCCATCTTGGCCCAGCAAGGTGACACCGTCGTCGTCGAGCTCAAGAACAGCTTGCTCACCGAGAATGTCGCCATCCATTGGCACGGCATCCGCCAGGTTCATCTCTACATACATTATATTGCAATCTTCTGTGAAAATGTTATATTATACGAGGATCAAGTGATAAGGATTTTCATAGTTTATTTTGTTGTCTCACTATACAGTTTCATACAATGTGATATTGCTTCATTCAAATAGCATATTAAGACTTCAGCCTATGAATTTGAATTTTTAGATGGGTCAGTTGCATCCCCTCTGGCCAACGATCTATTTGTTGTTTCACATGATACTAATCATCATAGTTCAGTTTGTATCACTTGATAAATATTTAAATCACAAACTTGAATTTTTACATGGATTGAGTTTTGACAAAAACAAATATATGAAAATTTTAGATTGGATCGCCTTGGAGTGACGGAACAGAGGCAGTGTCCCAATGTCCTATCCTCCCCGGAGACACCTTCACCTACAAGTTTGTAGTCGACAGGGTAAGTTGTGATTAGCACCATTTTAGATGTCAAGTAAAGCTCGGGAACTTATGGAAACAAGTTCCGAATATATCTATGTACAACTCATAAGACTGGTCCGATTGATTTCAGCCGGGAACATATTTGTATCACGCGCATTACGGGATGCAGAGAGAAGCAGGGCTCTACGGATCCCTCCGGGTTTCGCTTCCTGACGGAGTCTCCGAGCCTTTTGCTTACGATTACGACCGGAGCATCATCCTCAACGATTGGTACCACAAGAGCACTTACGAGCAAGCCACCGGATTGTCATCTATCCCTTTCGCTTGGGTTGGTGAGCCTCAGGTAATCATTCATCAGCTTGAGTTTTTGGATTGAATTCAACTATTTACAACTACTTAATGAATTCGTGTTTGTTAATGTTACTATTTTTTGTTTGTGTGCAGTCATTGTTGATTCAAGGAAAAGGGAAATTCGATTGTGCGAATTCGGATGCTGGAGTTTGCAATGCGACCAATCCGGAATGTGATCCTTATGCGTTGATTGTGATCCCCGGAAAAACTTATCGGTTGAGGATTGCTAGCTTGACTGCTCTATCAGCCCTCAGTTTCCAGATTGAGGTACTATATTTATTTACTCATCACATGATTGGTTTGTTTATTTTTTTAACGGTCCATTTTGGACAATTCAAGATTGGAAATGGTTGTTGTAATAGTAATCTCACATTTAAGCAACTATATATAAAACTTGTAATTACAACTAATTAACAACATTTGTTTTCAAAATTGTGAAGTTTGACATAATATGTGTAGTTTGATTTTAAGAGTTTACTGATATTAGAGTTTAACACGGTTAGACCCATGAGTATAAATACACAGCCATACAAGGTTATCTTTTTTTTTTTTCTCTCCCCTTTATATACTTTGTATTCTTTTCGTACGTCTTGTGATTTTGACCCCACCATAAAATTGATTTATCTTTATATATTCTTCTTTCTGATAAAAAAAAAAGAAAGTAACTAAGTTTGACTTGATATATTTTGAGATATTTGTTGATATTTGTGTATACACATTCAGAGACACAACATGACAGTGGTTGAAGCCGATGGGCATTATGTGGAACCATTTGTGGTGGATAACTTGTTCATATACTCTGGCGAAACATACTCTGTTCTGATTAGAACAGACCAAAACTCCTCAAGAAACTATTGGGCCACAAGCAGCATCGTCAGTCGGAACTCCACTACTCCTCAGGGCCTGGCCATCCTCAACTACTACCCAAACCACCGACTGAAATCTCCGCCCACCACCCCTCCTGCCGGCCCAATA
>JAYMSW010004000.1:0-11483 GCA_036897725.1 Erodium texanum
ATATTGCAATGATAAATAAAATAAGAAACTCAAATTTCAGTACGAAAAGTAAATTTTCAAATAATTGAAAGTACATGATTCAAACACGAAATGTAAATTACATAATTGAAATACAATACAGAAGAATCTAAGCATCCCTGAACTTACTCCAAATATGCTTAATAAGATCAACTCTAAGGAGTTGATGTGTTGCCCAATCTTAGATCTTGTCACTGGTTCCAATCTCCATAACTAAGATATTGCATTTCCCTTCTTTCTGATAAAAAAAAATATATAGGTAAGTGTAGTTAAATATAATTTTTCCCAACTTTTTTTTTTAGTCTATGACCGTTACTGTGACCAATCGAGCCCAAATTTATTTATGTAAGGTATAAGTACAATAGCTAGAAGAGACTAAAAATTTCTTCATTTCATTTTCTTCAGTCATCTTTTCCTTTATATCAGATCCCTTATAGTTGACTAATCAATATATGCAGCTGCAACTCTAGGTAGTTACTGAGAGTAGTAGGGTCTCATTTATACATATAGAATTCAATTCCTCTACTGCTCCATAGCAAACATATTCATGTACATTCGGCCTGTGCAGTATGTACATCCGTCTTTGACATCAAGCAACCCCCCTCAAGGTACTTGCTTTCTCTTGGATGCTGATTTTTTGAATTCAACTTTGGATTGCTATGTTTACTTGGCCCTCAAATCTGATTTTGCTTATATTTTGACTGAGAGATTGGTCTTTTGTTTACCTGAAATATCTCACTATTTGGTGTTCAGGTAGGGAGGAAAATAGGGTCCTCAGAATGTTTACCAGTAACTTGGCATCACTTTTATGTAATAATTGCACAAAATCTATAGATGTAACACATACTAATAGCTTAATGCACATAACATAATCACAATGAGGTTTCTTTGTTGGGTGGTCGTTCACTTGATGATGCTTCTGCCGTGTCCATACCCTCCAAAACTGAAAGCCTTATTGATCTGTAATCGTAAAATGACAACAAAAGCTAACAGACTGGAGTTTTCCATAACCAAGCAAAGTGAGGGCTCTTTCATGATTACACAATTAGTAGCTGTAAACACACAACAAATGATTTACGGAGCATTTTGGAATGACATTCTAAAATCACCACATTCCTTGTAGATTATGAAACTATGGAGTCTATGACGATCAGGTGGTCGCATCCAAGGCAAGGATGGTGCTGAGATTCATAGGAGACATGTAGTCGGTAGAGCCAACCATGATGCCCTTAACTATGAGTTTATTCGCCTTCTCTGTTGGATGAAATGCATCCCAAAATGCATACAAGTTTCTGTTTGGGCACAAATTGGAGAAGGGTGTGCATAGTCCATAACCATTGTAGGGTCCTTGTCCACAGCAAGCTATCTTTGATGTAATAAATCCTGCCAAACCAAACCATATCATTATTATGCATAAGATTCTTTTTCTTGATGATTTTTGAAATGTAAATGTACACGTACCGTATGCTTGAGGGTTAGTGACATAGTCTTCGTGCATCTTATCTGTATTAGCAGCAATGAAGACATCACTACCAATTTTGGTGTTGAGTTCTCTTAGCATTTGGTTGAGCTGAGGGTTGTACAGCGCCGCAGCTCTTTGCAGCTCGTCAGAACACTCTCCATTGATGCTGCGCTGAGCCAGCTCTGCCGGGGCACATCCCAGTGGTCCTGTACCTGTCACCAGTACCCTTCTAGCTCCCAGTTCATATAGTTCC
Organism: Erodium texanum; assembly: GCA_036897725.1. NCBI lineage: Eukaryota > Viridiplantae > Streptophyta > Magnoliopsida > Geraniales > Geraniaceae > Erodium > Erodium texanum. The sequence continues at coordinate 1,734 of JAYMSW010004000.1, forward strand.
TACAATGGAACGATTCTGAGGGACACTCCCAAAAAAGAAAAACCATTTGGAAGTTTTGATCCTCAGATTGAGATATTACGTACCATTAGAAGTTTTTTGTACTCCTTGATGAGGAACTTGACAAATTCTGAGATATCGGGGTACTGGCGATACCTTGCAGAAAAGGGCGCAAAATAGTAGTTGTTGACAAAATCATTCCCACCCACAGTGATGAGGACTAGCCCTCCATTTACAAGTCGCTTAGTCTCTGCAGATCCGATGATAGCTCTCGCGCGTAACTGGTATTCTTGGAAGAACTGCAACTGCTTATACATTTTGATAGTGCTAAACTGCATGTATAACACCAAGGTTTCAGCCCTTATACACACACTTGGTACATTAGCAGTTTTGTTACTATTAAGAAACAAGTTTGACTTACAAACTGAAGACCAGTGTCATTAAGGATCCCAACCCCTGCTGAGGCAAAGTTGGCACCTAGAAGTAGCCTTTGCCCAGTCAGGTCTGGGTTCAAGTATGGTAATACAGATTCCGAGCCAATTTTCTGACCTGGAAATGCATCTTAAATAATGCGTTAAGCTTGCTGCATATGAATGAGAATGCACATACATAACGTTATTAGAGTGAGAGAGTTAACTGATAAGGTCAGGTATGTTAAAGCCATTAGAGAATCTTCCAGTTGGGAGCTGCGTAGGATAATCAATCCCGTAAGGAGGTGAATCTGCACGGGCAGTTGAGGCCAGGTAGTTATTGTTGCCACTGTCAACAAGTGAGTCTCCAAACACAAAGAAAGCACGAGGCCTAGCAACAGCGCTATGCGCAAGCACTAGAACAAGAAATGAAAACATGAAGAAACAGAAAGTTGATGAGTTAGCCATGTCGAGGATTTGCTATCATATATTCTTGGAACCCAATAGTGTACACGAGAACAGATAAAGGATATGGATAAAGAAATGGCCGGAGGTGAGAATTATATATAGAATCATGGATTGGGATGGGGATATAAAGTTGAAGGATCCTGAAAGCAAAGCAAAAGGTCAATTAGTAGTTGTCATTGTCAGCTAGATCTCTGCCAGCTGCTTATGGGGCATTCAGTGCCAACACCTTTGGTTAAACTTGATCTTATTTTGGTGGAGAAGATAAATTGGAAGAGTTGGTCCTCCACTAGACTAGGCTGAGGGTAATTTCAGCTCAAACGACGGTGATAAATATTTCATGAACATAACTTGGCAATAACACAAAAAATGGCAGCCTTATTAATTGTCACTTCACAAAAGGTATCACCGTTTCATCAGTATATGTGAAATCTGGTTTATTTCAAATATTCATCACTGTATTTATGCATCAACAACTTTGCTGTTTTTTTCTAGTAAATGCTCTTATATGGAAATGATATACTTTAGATTTTCGCAGAAAATTTCTGGTTTCTTTGCATATCAACCAGAGGTAGATAGTCTCAATGCCTCTAGTGTAATACGAGAATCTTTGGACTGGCTTCCAGATGGTAATCAGATAAATGTTATGTTCTTGCCGGAAGTCTCTGCCTGTTAAGTTTGGCTTGACTTCAATTGTTACGAGTCAGGATGAAAAGAAAATTGATACTCAGACTTGATCATTTTTTTTATCAACAAAATAAATATTTTCATTTCTATAAAATACAGATATTCCAAATAGGAACGTCTGCACGGGATCTCAATGACTAGCTACCAGAAATCCAGAATTAAACCAATAAGCTGGAAAATACAAAACACCAATACCATTACAGAACCCCTCACTAAACCAACAAGGCCGACGCTCACAACACCAAACAGATCCACAAAATCAAACACGAGACTTCAATTTACGTGAACGGGGCACTTTCCAAGGAGACTTTTTCATCTGACGGGGACTTTATATCCGCAACCAGCTCCAGGAACTTCTGCTTCCTCCAGATATTATAAAAGATGTTTTTATCACATGATCTCTCCATATAAGTTAATTCTTACTAGTGATAATTTCTGCAATAAGTTTGTACTATGGATGTGCATTTGTTCCACGCAGATAACTAACATTACATGGCTAAAGTACTGAAACTGATAGATACCCTTTTGATCCCATAATTGGAACCACGATTCATGAAGTTACAGCTTTTGTTCGTTTTCATGATTCATGATTGCTTTATAATATAGTAGATAAGTCAACTGTTAAGCTGCCCTCAATTCGATGGCTTAAACTATTAGGTGGAGGGTCCATCTACATTACTTCAACACCAACTATATAAAGCACTTCCTTGATTTCTCTTCCAAGAATAATTGATGCAAATATTAAGAGGTCTTACACTGAATATGTTTCTTGATCTTGATTATTCATTAATTACATCGCCTACTCTCAAACCATGAAAAGATAAAATCCAAACAAGCACAGAATCCATACATGAAAAAGAAAAACCAAGAATGATCATTTGATCATTTTTGAGAAGAGAAGTATCAGATCTTGGCATCCAAAGCAAGGATGGTGCTGAGGTTCATAGGTGACATGTAGTCGGTATTTCCATTCAAGATCCCCTGAACAATGATTTTATTTGCCTTCTCGGAGGGATGAAATGCATCCCAAAATGCATACAAGTTCCTGTTTGGACATAAATTAGACAAGGGTGTGCAGAGCCCGAGACCATTGTAGGGTCCTTGTCCACAGCATGCTATCTTTGATGTTGTGAATCCTGCCCAACCATAACACAAATGTCAGTATTGTTTTGGTATAGCTAGTTGCAGATTGGCATAAGCTGGCACGTACCATATGCTTGAGGGTTACTGATGAAGTCCATGTGCATCTGGTTTGTATTTGCACCGATGAAGATGTCACTGCCGAGTTGTTTGTTGAGGTCTTTTAGCATTTGAGTCAGTTGAGGGTTGAACAAAGCAGCAGCTTTTTGCAGCTCAGCTGAGCACCCTCCGTTTGTGCCTCTCTGGGCCAACTCTGCAGGGACACAACCTAATGGTCCTGTGCCTGTCACAAGTACCCTTCTTCCTCCTAATTGGTATAGTTTCTGCACTCATTTTAGACAAACACATATGTAAACATTTCGTACATTCTCGAGAACCCATTGTAGTTTTACTTGTGTTTTGATCTTTACTCCACTCAAATTCATTTACTAGTCTGTCAAGAATGCATCTTTATGTGAAGGAGGCAATTACCATTAGAAGTTTCTTGTACTCGGAGATGAGAAACTTGACGTAATTTGGCAGAGGGTACTGGCGCGATCTTGCAGAATAGGGCACCAAATAATAGTTATTGACGAAATCATTCCCACCAACAGTGATGAGTACTAGTGCTCCATTTACGAGTCGCTTAGCCTCTGCAGCTCCAATGATAGCGCCCACACGTCGTTGGTATTCCTGGAAGTACTCAAATTGTCTGTACATTCTGATGATGTTAAGCTGCATTTCAGGCAGTAACATTAGTTTGTTCAGTGTAAGAAACCAAGATATAAATGCAGGTCGGACTTACAAACTGAACTCCAGTGTCGTTGAGGATTCCTATCCCAGCTGAAGCGAAGTTGGCTCCTTGAAGTAGCCTTCGTCCAGTGAGCCGTGGGCTCAAGTATGGCAACACAGATTCTGAGCCAAGTTGTTGACCTGACAATGCAGGATATGTCAGTAAGGTCAAACACTTTAAGCACCATATTTAACATGTAACATCAACTCAACTGATAAGGTCGGGTATGTTGAGTCCATTAGAGAAACGTCCTGTTGGGCGACGTGTGGGATAATCAATGCCATAAGGAGGGGCATCAGCACGAGCAGTTGTGGCAAGATAGTTATTGTTGCCAACGTCAACAAGAGAATCTCCGAACACAAAGAACGCTCGACCAGGCCTGTTAGGACTACCAGCAGCATTCTGTGCAACCAATACAAGGAACACCAAGATACAGAAACAGCAAACTGAAGAGTTAGCCATATCGAGGAGCTGTTCCTGAAAATTGAACAACTCTGGGATGTGATGAAGAACAGAAATAAGTAGCTTATATACATATACAGATCCAAGGGGCATTTAAGAAAATCAAAACTAAAGGTACAATTGATAATGGTGGTAGTTGTGCTTCGCAACCACCCTAAGTAGTTTATGACACAACAATTGATTAAGGAAAAGGTAGGAGCTGTGTCTGCAAAATATAGAAACTCAACTCATTTTTCGGTTCAATTCATGGTCGAAACATCATTAATAACAGAAGTTGGGCAATGAAGAAAGAAGATCCCACTCTGTCAAGAATCTTGGATTCCTGGTTTATTTGGATATCGAAACACAAAACGATCAGAAAGTTTTAGTTCAGCATGATAATTTGTCATAATACAAAAAATGCAAACAAACTGCATCACTGTGTACAATAATTGAGGCCATGTACTTGTCATTAATGAGTCGCTAAAATAAGTGAAAGTGTATTAGTAGCTAATGTATCCCCTAGAGACAACAAGTAGCTTTTCTCACATTTAAAGAGGTGCCTTGTGACACACATAAATGTCCGGTGGTGGGCACATCCCCTACTCTCAATAATCATATGTACTGTTCAGCCTCAGAAGTAGTCAAACACACACACTATAAATGTAACCTCTACTGTATTTCTTGTGAGTTGGCAAGTTGCAGGCTGAGGAAGCAAAAGCAAGCTTCACGAGCCCTACTCCGAAGGAGCACGAAAGCTTCAGAGCAGCCAGCTCAAGGTCTACTGACTTTGCAGCTATGAACAATAATACATGTATCAGGTACCATCTTCAGCTGGATCTATGTTCATTGGGTGACGAGTCACTGTCTGCATATAATAGCTTCAATTATAATCACACATTGAGGTATAAGAACACCTGTGCATGGAGCTCTATTCTAACATGGATTCTAACATAGATTCATGTCATAACACGTCTCTCAAATCTTTGAGGCAAACTAGCTCTCGTAGTAAAAGTTATGTAGATATAGCTGTAAAGAGATCATTTAAACTTGGTTAAAAACTTGCCCGTGAAGCCACTTCTTTCACTTTTCCTTTATGGGTTCTCATTGGCCATTCATGTAAAGCACTCAAATATGTGAGAGAAGCATGATAAAACATGTGGGGCATATAAATTTACACCAAGTTCTCCACCTTCCTCACCTAACAATACCACCCACAGAACTCACATTTAACACCACCAATAAAACTTGGTGCTATAAACACAAAAATAAAGATAAATGCATAAACAAGTCCATGCCAAAAATAATAATAATCTGAGAAACACAGACCCGGTAGACCAAATCAAGAGGATAGATTGCTAATCTACTTGGGTCCTGTTCCACTCTAACATCGTTACTTAGATAAACATCAAACATCATAACTCTTCAAACAAGGGTCAAAATCTTGTTCTGGGGGGTGTCAGCTGTAATATTGTTCCTGGAATACACTGCTGCACTGCACTATCCATCCATCTTTGTGGTCTCTTTGGGGTATACTCATATTGAATACACGTGATTGCATATGTATCATAGACCAAGACCAGAAAATCACAAGCATGATTTGTTTTGGTAAAACTATATTCTATATTTGTATTACAGCATATAATTACACATCTGATCTCATCTAACCAATCGAATGCCCAAATATGCACCAATTAGTAACACTTACATAACAATGAACGACATGAACCTCTACAGTCCAAATGCTACTCTTTGCACGAAATCTGGACGTCTCTTGCTAGGCATCCGAAGCAGTCCTGTGATCTGGAGCTCTATAACGACCCTGCAGAACCTTGCTCTGTAAATAAAGGTTAAGGAACTTGTGGCAGACATACACTTCACACTCAGAAAATCATACAAAATGATGGGTTACTGTCACTGTAATCAATCAATTCGAAGAAAGTGAAGAATGTCCTGTGCTGCAGAATAGAAACCAAAAAGGATACTGAATCAATGCTTCACTCTGGCTTTCAGATTCATGCATTTCCTTTCTTTTCTTAAGCGGGGACTGCTTCAACTTCGGCTTCTCCTTGCTCTTTAACTCGACGACGGTTTTAAAAAATCGGTATCAGTCATGCAGATTAATAAGATCGCCATGCTCCTGTGCCAGGGTATACCTAAACAGTACATCAAAATTACTGGATTTTCCACAAACATGAGGCTCAAATGGCACACTAACTAAATTCACACACACCATGTGCTTCTGAAAAATGATTAAGCAAATAAGCACAACCAATTGAATTAAGTACAGGATTTTGGCATCCAGGAGCAGGATAATTTTTTATAGTTATACGTGTGTCAGGGTATTTGAGGTACTCTTCAAACACATGTCATGTTAATTTACCAACCTCCAACCGAAGACGACAAAATAAAACGTTACTGATTTCTTGTTCAGGGAAATACTTACATGATTGAGGTATCATGCACAGATGGTAGTGCGACATTGTTACTCCAGCTGCAACAACTACACTAATATTTTCTGGAACTCCAGCAGACCAACTTGAATCTGTTTTCTTGGATCTCCAATTAAAGCCTAATATAATTAACCAAGTTAACATATTCAGAGGGTGAATGACATAAGCAAAATAAAAAATTCAATAAGCACTTGGTTACATATATTTATATTGAAGACCAAAATACTTTTCTACTCTTTGCAGACTTCAAAAAGGAGCACATAAAGTAGAATATTCTCAGAAATCGTTACCGCTAGTTTATGATAACTAAACATACCAAAATCAATATAAATAGTAGTGGATTTCTTCTATCTACCAACCCAAGAATGCTGGGTGAGAACTCTTGTGTGGTATGTTATTTGTTTATGGTTCTCTTTGATGGACAAAATAATAATAAGAGAGACTTACGGTATGACATGTTCTAATACTATAGACAGAACAGTAACAAAACCTAGAAATTGCAGTTTTAAGTAGTATGAAAATGTTTCAAGTGCTTGGAGGTTGTTATCATTGACAGGATGGCAAACAGCATGAAAGAAAAAATCAATGTAGTAGTGTAAAGTACTGCTTACCATATGAAGTTTGCCAATGTTTGTAAAGCAGACAATTTCATGGAACTGCTTGCACTCGATGGGCTGCAGATAGTCTCTGTCATAAACACATGAAAATAAGTTGAATAAACAGATACTATAGTAACAGCATTACTAGATCAGATAATGTAAATAAACATGTTAATATGCCAGTTCAAGGATTTAATCACAGAACATGGCTCAGGGGAAATCTACCAAAGAGAAATAAACAATTGTGAATAAGTAATGAGCAATAAATATCCAGTTATTGAGATGGAAATGGTGATATTATCCTTGACTTCTGCAATATTAACAAGAAAGGGTTTGAAACAAACACAAATTTAACAATAATAATCATACCTCATCAAACACTCAATTATTTGAATAGCTCTGTTGTTTACAGCTTTGGAGCCTTTCTCATTTGTCGAAGACGAGTTCCTCCTGTCAGATGAACAGTCTCAGCAGTATTCAGATCAGGATCACTCACATCCACAAGGGAAACAAAATATGGTAAAAGCGCATGCTTCAGAGAGCCTACACCTTTGCTAAGCCATAATAACAGTATTCACATCTTATTAGAAAGGCGATAAAAGATGCCAGTAACGCCACCTTTTAGATGTAATGGTATGTGGGATGCCTATAGACCTAGCTGGTCAGGGGTATTGATCCCACTGTCTCTTGATATAATTGTTTGTGAATTGTTCTTCCTTGGACAAAAAATCTAAACATTGAGAAGGTGTTCATCTGGCATGAGCAATAAAAACTTTCAAAAGCATCTGCGTAGAATTCATAAAGATGGTAGATGTTGATTGGAAGAAGTAAATATCATGCGTAAAATTTGTGAGTTAAGAGTATGTAACTGCATGTATTTCAGTTTCCATACTGAAAATTCAACAATCATATTTTGAAATAATCATACCTCATGTATGTCCATAGATAGTTTTTCCCAGCTCTTGAGCAACTGGCATAGTTGTGTAGCAGGAAGATTTCTGTATAAGTTTATAGTTCATAAATTCAATGGTATGATGTAAGAAGTCGAACTTAGTTAATGCCAGCAGAAAAACATAGAACTGTATTGAAGATGGAAATTCATCGCTATATGTAAAGCTTAATGGAGATCATATTTTGTAACTACCTTAATCAAGATACAGCATGCCATAGCTTAGCACTCTCATTTATAAGTTTTAAATGTATTCCATGATTAAACTCTGAGTTGGACAAGTGCAAGAAGTAGAAGATGATGATAAAAATTCATTGCCAATTTTTTTATAAAAAAAAATCAACAATTTGTAATTCTAGCAGCCCTGACCTCCAACAAGGGAAAAGTATACTGAACTTTTTAAAAAGATTGCAGCTTATTCATTTACCTCACTTTGTGTACTGCCTGACAGATAAAACCACCCTTTCGCAAGGTCGGATACTTTTGGGTGCTACAGCGATCACTTGGGGATTTTCCATAATAATTATCTAATTTTAGAAGACTAGAATTGTATCGATCGGGATCAGGTGCCTAACACAACAAGTCTAGCAGTTGAATTTTATTGAACTTCCCAGCTTCAAAGAGAAACTGAAATAAACGTTGTGAGTCAACCACAAGAAAGAGTAGTTTCAAAATTGATGCATCCTAGGTTACTAATGGCATTAATCATAAGAAAAACCACAAGATGAACATTGCAGGTTATAAGTAATGGATAACAGTATCATATTTTTATACAACATTGTTGCAAAATAACTTTGACCTCTAAAACCTACTATAAAGGAGCCTTTACAGGTACATACACAGATCAGTCATAGAGTACACAGTCGTTGAAGGTTCAAAGGTACCCAGATTCTGGTTCCCTGTGTATCAGATTGAGTCGATGTTTATAAGAGTTATTGTTTCTGTTGATTGTCTCCTCTAGCTACGTTTCAACTTCTTTTTAAGCCAAACTCATGGGCAGATTATACTAGCCTAACTTATAACTAATTCTCTAACCTAACTTATAACTAATTCATACAATCTAACTTTATGTTGTAACCTCAATTCCAACCCTATTATGTCACCCTTAATTCCATCCCTCTAATAATTATCTAATTTTTCTAACCCTCTTATACAACCCTCAATTCCAACCCTTTTACTAACCTTATGTTCTAACCATCTTACTAACCTCATGTAATCCTCTTTCTTTCTCTGACCCAGCTACATTTTTTCATTAATTAAACAAAGGAGCCAACTCCAAACTAAGAGGTAACTCCTTCCCCTCCAGTTATCTATCTACATTTTATCTGCAAAACCCAAATGGGATGCTGAAAAAGCAAAATGCATGAACAGAACTCATCATTTCTGAAACAAAACATGCAAGTTAACAAAATGGCCAAACATATATAGAGAAAGAGAGAAACATGCTTGAACTCAAGCCGCACAAGAGAAGGAGACTGACTGGTCGATAGGTAGGTTTAGATTTTGGTCCGTTGCAGGTGAAATTTATCGGGGAAGAGCTAGAGTGAAATGGGATGTGGTTGCCGGTTGGTGTAGAAAACATCTCTCCTCCACAACTTGAGCTCAAGACAGCAATGGCGGTAGAGTGGATAACATTAGACCATCTAATAGACTCTTTATATTAGCTATAAAAAATTAGTACAACGAGTCAAAATTGTAAAAAGTCACTCCAATTAATGTACTTCTTATATTGGCTCCATACATAGTTTTTTAATTTTTTCTTTTCTCATATATAAGGAACCCCTTATATTTTATTTAAGTTTTTTTATAGTATTTTATATTATTATAATTATTATTT
>JAYMSW010004001.1:0-11483 GCA_036897725.1 Erodium texanum
TATTGTTTTAAGTTGCTATATTTGTCATCAATCTATTCACCCCCCCCTCTAGATTGATTCTTTGGGACCTAACATTATTTTCTTACAATTTTGGGATTTGAAACTACACGTTCCACTTAGGATTCCTAAAATACTAAGAAACTGATATAGGAAAATTGGCAAAACCAAAGTGTCAATATTGTTCGTAAATAACAATTGTTCGTTTCTTCTTCCCAAAAAGTAATCTCCCGAAACCTTAACAGAGTACTCCACCGCTGTCATGGCTTCCTTCTCCTACCTTTCTCTAGCCGTGGCTCCATCCCTCTCCTACCCCGACTCTTCTATTAGGGCGGATTTGTCCCACACCGCTCTCCTTAGCGCAGTCTCCGGCCGGCCATGGCCGTGAGGCCTACTGTCGGGTTGGGGGAGGTCAGACAACTCTAAGCCACCAACCCCACCTTTCCTTCCTCGCTCCTGACCCTCGATTCACCACCGGTTTTACCATGAGGCTCAGAACCCGACTCTTCGGTCCTGTCAACACCACATCAGACTGATTGGAGATGCGGTCGCCTGGGAGGTAGCTGTTGGCTTGCCGTTGGCCCAATTCGGGCTTAGGATGATGTGGGATGCCCAAATCGAGCAGTCCAGATTTGGAAGATGGCGCGAGCTACCGCGGTAGAATGTCCAGAATTTTGGGTTCAAGTGGTTCGTTTGAGTGTGTAGAATTGGCATCAGGTTCATCGTTATTAGTATAGTGTAGTTAGATAGTTTTAGTAGTGTGTTTGTGACCAGCTTCGGTTGATTTTAGTGCCGACTCTACTGGACATTGTGCTAGCTACGTGGTCGGTTGCTTGTGCCAGATTCGTCTGGTTAGTTGTGCCAACTTTTGCTGGTTGTAAGTATCAATTGTAGGCTGGGTCGTTAGGTCCTTGCAATTGGCTTTGTGAGGGCAATTTACCCTGAGCGAACAAGTATTGTAATGTATATCAATTTGTGATATCTAATATTGGCAAAGATCATGTTAAAAAAAAAAGAAATAGGAAAATTCATTTTATAAGTTGGAATCAAATTTCTCAATCTTTATTTTAATATTCTCGTGTTGTAAATTGTGATTTGATATTCCAAAACTTCAATTATTTATAAAACTATTAGACTAATGGTTAGTTATATATAATATTTGAGTAATTTCATTTTTTTCTTATTGTGTTTTAATCTTTCACAACCATGGTTCAAACCTTCTCAGATATAATTTTTTATTTTATAAAGAAAAGAAGAATTTAAACTAAATATAATAAGAGTATTTTTATCATTTTTTTTAAAAAAATTGTTGCATATATTATATATCATTCGTATGACATACATAACAACTGTTAAAACAAGACAATAGCCCTCACAAAACTTAGAGTAGGTGGGAATAAAATTTCTACAATCAGCTTCTCATCAAGCATAGCTCGCGTACCACTTACAAATAAACTAGACCTAAATAAAACGATCTCAAACGCAATAGATACACACCTCTGACACCAAAACTAGACTAAACTAACATAATAACATATAAAATAAATATCTTACCATTCTAAAAATTAAATATCAAATTTCCCGGTTAGAATATAAAATAAATAAAAATATGAGGTTGACCACCAAATCCGGCCTATTTTGACTATTGGGTTCTGTGCTGGGTTTCGAGTGCGCGCGTGTTCCCTTTTAGGAAATTTCGGAGCAAAGCAACAAACCAAGACAGCCGGCTGCTAGAGCCAGAAGCTCTTATCCTCGCCGGCCTCAGCCGCATAACGCTCCTCTCTCCACCAAATCAACACTCTCTTTCTTCTGCATTCCATTCTCTGGTACCTCTCTCTGTCACACAGCTGAGCGTTTTTTCCCCTTTCATTGTTGTTATTTGAGCTCCACTGTATACCTTAATTACATTACAGTTCTAACACACTCTCTCATGGACAAAGTTTTCAACTTTCTTGTTTTTTATAAGCTATGAATGCTCTGTTCTGTTTACTGATACATAGGCTGCTAGCGGAACAGTGAAGAAATTGGTTGATGGCGGCGCTTCAATTCGAGGTAGGGTTTGTGTTTCTTTGAGGTGGTGCTTTTTTGTGTGGATATTGCTTAGTTTTAGTTTGAACAGTGTTATTATAGTTATTGAATGAGTAATGTCTGCACGTGCTCAATGGTTTAATGACTTTTAATGTTTGAAAGGCAGAGTTTTTCTTCTTCTAATTAGTTGGAAACTCTGGCCCCAAATCCAATTAATTGATCACTTTTTGACTACTATGAATGTGTTTTGTTTTGTTCAAGTATGATGATTATGGACACAAAGAAAAGTAGCTTATTATTAAAACACAAAATAATACTAAGATGAAGTGGAGTGGAGTGAAAAACATGGAGCCCCTTGCCTGTGCTTTGTCAGATCAATTGACTGAATAGAAATATGAAATTTTGCATTGGGACTGAATAATTCAAAGAACTGGAGTAGCCGGTGTCCAATGTATTCACAAGAACTCTGTGCGTAGAAACTAAAAAGGAAATATAGAGGTAGGGCATCCAGTGAGACTGAGTATTACTTGAATTAAGTCTAGCATATGTTACCTGGTCGTGAAAACAAGTCTTTTCTTTAGTATATGGTCGGTCCAATTGCTTAACATGTGAGCTGAGTCTTGGATGACCCATTTCATATTTGTTTAGCTAGTCTTTGTTCACTAAGTTGAAATGTACTGTGTTCTCATCTTGTCACAGATTTTAGCAAGGTTTAACCGTGCTCGTGCAGCTCAGCTGACACTCCCTCATTTTAAATGCCAGACACCTCTTTTCATGCCTGTGGGCACACAAGGTTCGAGTTTGTTTATCGTACATCTATTTTTGTAGCAATGATGTGAAACTACATTCTCTCTTCCTGGCTTCCATGGTAAAATAGGGAGATTTGCCTCATATTTAATAAAATCTTATCTTGAACTTTTTTTTGTGCAAATGGTAAGCCTACACATGCAGTAGCAGATATCTTTCTTATATATTTATTTGAATTACCATGGCATAGATTAAAGAAGGATGGTTTTCCTGATCTTAGGGACAATTAAAGGTTTGGCTACTAAACAGCTTGAGGAGATTGGTTGCCAAATAATACTTGGTAATACATATCATTTGGCGCTTCGTCCTACCTCTGAGCTTATCAATGACATGGGTGGTCTCCACAAATATATGAATTGGCCTAGAGCTCTGCTTACAGATTCTGGTGGCTTTCAAATGGTTGTCTTCTATAATATGACATAACACTATATCTCGTTGATTCTGTGTTTGTTTTATCATATAAATTGATGGCTGAACTTGTATAACTTAAAAGACAAGCACATACCTGCAAATGATCTTTGTTATAATTTTCAAGGTTTAATGGTAGCATGTTTTTACTGTATCTCACGATATATTCTATTGATTTTTCAGGTATCATTATTGCATTTAGCTGATATCACTGAAGAGGGTGTAACATTCCAGGTACCTATTTTATCTTTTGAATTTACAGTTTAGCCAAAGTTTCTTATTTGGTTGTACTCTGTGATGGTTAACAAGATAGTATATAGGGTTGGTGATTTCTTTTATTTGTTTGTATCTACTTTTGTTGTTGCCAAACTCAAGAGCACTATGTTTCTTGGTGTCGCAAGTAATGAAGGTTTTCTCTCTCCTGATTTCAGTCACCAGTAGATGGGAAGCCAATGCTCCTAACACCAGAAGAGTCTATTCAAATTCAAGTAAGTTACTTATGCCTCTATGATGTATTTTTTTTTTTCTGGTTTAGGCATTACATAACTTTTGTATTATCAGATAATATGTTAGTTTATCACATCATTTCTTTTAATCTTTTGTGATTTCAACCAAGGTGTATTGTATTTACACCTTCCATCACAGTCTAATGTTCTTATTTCCAAAAAATATCTCTCTAACAATGTCATGCCATTAGATTATTAAGCTGGGTTTTAAATTCAATTGACCTTCTTTGTTACTACAATAAAAAAACATTATTATACAGATATATACATAATATACGGCATAGCAATTTACTTCCAAATAATTGTAAAAATATTATAACATACGACGTAGCTGTGGATAAAAAAAAGTCAATGCTGTGGTGCTCCTTGTACCAGTAGTCCGAACGTGGTCTCAAGCTTCTTGGTTTTGAATAAGCTCAAATGGCAGATCTAAAATCTATTTTGATATGTATGCTGTATGCATATGATATTAAACTATTTTTCTACTATGAATATCTATTTGCTTTACTTGTGCAGAACAGAATTGGAGCAGATATCATTATGGCTCTTGATGATGTTGTGAAGACCACCATAACTGGCCCCCGAATCGAGGAGGCCATGTATCGCACTCTTCGTTGGATAGACAGATGTATACGTGGTAAAGATATCTTATACCAGAAAATGAGTTGAGATTCTTCAGGAACAGATTTAAGGGTCCAAAACAAAAGGACAAAAGAACAAGTCTAGAGTTATAACATATCCTGAACTCCAAATTATTTTTTTAGTCAAGTCATCAAATGTTCTCACCCTGTTGGTTTTTTCTAACAGCTCACAAACGACCACATGAACAGAACTTATTTGGTATTGTACAAGGAGGTTTAGATCCTCGTCTAAGGTGATTTTTTTGATGTCATATGGACCTTTCAAATCTGATTTCCCGAGTACCTTCACTAACAAACTATTGTCACATTTTGTAACTAGGGACATATGCCTTAGGGGCTTGGTGGAAAGGAACTTACCCGGGTATGTGTAACTACTTTTAGGTTATAAGATTTGATTGTGCAATTAAGTGGGCAATTAACCTAGTTTACTTCCATGACAGCTATGCTATTGGCGGGCTTGCAGGCGGTGAAGATAAAGATTCATTCTGGCGTGTTGTTGCTCAGTGTACCGCCTCATTGCCTGAGAATAAACCACGTTATGTAATGGTACAAATGATTATTGCCTTTATAACCTTCCCTTGAACTTTTCCTGGAGAAGGGATGATGACAAAAGTACCCTGTACTATAATTTTTTTGCAGATTGGCAGCCTTATTTTTAAATCGTTGCAGGTTGTGTCCCTGAACTTTTATTTTGTTGTATTTTGTGTCAATTTATTCCAAAATGATGATTTTGTCCTTGAAATTTTAAATAAAAAATAAAAAGTAAAAAACATAAACTCATTGTTTTTGGTTTTCAAATTCTACTTTCGTAATAAGTTTTTTTTTACGGGCATAATCGAGTCAATCAAATTCTGTTTTTTAATTTAAATTTTCAAGGGCAAAATTGTCATTTGAGAACAATTTGACACAATTCAACAAAATAAAATTTTTGGGCCACAATCCACAATGATTTGAAGGTAAGGGTACCAATCTACAAAAAGTCGATAGTACACGGTACTTTTTTGCCATTATCCCTAATCATAATTCCTTTTGCTTTTCATCTCTTATATTCATATGTTTTTCCAGGGTGTTGGCTATCCACTGGATATTGTAGTTTGCAGTGCTTTAGGTGCTGATATGTACGACTGTGTTTATCCTACCCGTACTGCTCGCTTTGGCACAGCTCTTGTTCCAGAGGTAATTTACAGCTTCTTGTTTGAGTTCTATTTCTATTTGAAGTTTCTCATATTAAAGTGCTTGATGCAGGGAGTGTTGAAACTTAAACAGAATGCAATGGCCAGTGATACTCGACCCATAGACCCTACATGCTCTTGCATGGTATGCTCATACCAAGACACTTTGATTCAATTGTTAATTAGGGTTTTATGACGAGTGCACCACTCATTAAGCATAGCTCTTGTTTTGTTAGATGACTACTTCGTCAAATACTTGTTTAGCCTTTTTCATTCCTGTGCAATGTAATACTCAAAGGATATAAGGGTCATTTACAAAAACCCCTGTTAATGTTAGTTGTTGCTTACGTTTTGTATTGCTCTCTCTCTTCCTTCCTCTGTAGGTCTGCAAGAACTATACAAGGGCGTATCTCCATACCCTTGTTACCAAGGATGCGATGGGGTCTCAACTTTTGTCGTATCATAATTTGCACTACATGATGAAGGTATGCCATAGATTCTATAGTTGTTTCTCAAGCTTTTCTTATTTGATCATAATCATGTACAATGCTTTTGAAATCTCAGCTCAGCAGAGATTTACACTCATCAATAATTGAGGAAAGATTTCCAGAGTGAGTTTGCCTTCTTTTGCATCATTGAATGTTTTTACTGATATCTTTCTGTTAATTGCTGTTAATACAAGTCCAACGTCTTTTTGTAGGTTTGTATGCAACTTCCTGCAAAATATGGTAACTCTTGCGCAAAATTGGCCCTGAAATTCATCTCACTCAGCAAAACATGCTACACAAATATTTTCTTAAGAATGCGTACATATATGCTATTGCCATAATTTGAATATTTTTATTAAATTTGAGTTTTTAATTAATTCAATCTGCTATAGTTTCCTGAAGGCGTCGTCCCTGAGTGGGTCTGCAATGCCATGGAAGTTGCTGGAATCGATATCTCTTCCTCTTGCACCGATTTCTCTTCACCGCCAAACTCAGATACATCTTGCCACAGTGCCAATTCCTCTTTGTTACAAGATTCATCTGCCAAATTTTATCATATACCATGACAACCCATATGGCAAATGTTGTGATATATTCAATTTTGACTCGCCCATTTGAGCCGCGATTTCGAAATCTTGTCATCAATATGTTCTTGTTTACTATCTGTTGTTTAATCAGTCCAAGTTTGTCCCATTTTTGCTGAGCTATACATGTTTGTTGCTTCTGTATCAAATATCATTGCTGTCTTGAGAAGATGTTCACATCACATGTAACCACTTAGTGGATGTAAAATTCAAATAATATTCCATATACATGTTTTACATGAGCATTCACGCTCCTGCCAAGTTGATCTTTTCAGGTTGTAGGATTTGAAGTCAATATATGTTGCCCAGTTCTGTGTTGTTTTTAGTAATTTTTACAGAGGTTTTGGCCAAGTCTGCCTCAGTTTGGTTGCATTTTTGTTATAGCTTGAATCTATTGTTACGGATTAGGATTTTTTAATCATTTGGTGGCAGCAAGCCAAAACAAAAAATAATTAGCCTATTTATAGATTTTGGAATCCAAATCTAATTTGCTGATATACATATGGATTTTGTTGTGGCAGCCTGCATAATTTTTCTAAGTAAAAGTACTTATACATGATTATACAGTAAATAAAATATAAATATCTATCCTAATCTTCTTTTATGATAGACAAGAAAATCGAGTAATAAAACTCTACAACCAATGCTTTCAAAAAATAAAAATAAAACTCTAGAACCAAGTTTGAACTTATCTTTATTCCCCAAAACTCAACCCCAAACCATTGGCTAAAGCAAGTAAAGGACTCTATGGATATTTTTGCACCTCTTCTTAAGATACGGATTATTATAGCAACACAAGAATATACAAAAAAAAAAAAAAAGGTTTTTTATTCATATACGTATCCGCATAATAGTTAGGTATGATCGACATATAGGGTGATGTGATGTAAAAGTCTTCATTTTGTTGTTAGACTCCGATCAGCTTTCAAAAAACAGCAACAAAGCTGCCTCCATCAAGGAGTCTATACTCTCTCCTCCACCTACAATATATCCCCATTTTCAAATCACTTTGAAATTTTGATTTCATTTCACATTACAATGCCTCATGCTATTGCACATTTCATAGGGCTTCTTACACATCCTATAGAGTCCGTTAGAGTCCCACATTAAGAGCAAACTTGAAATTATTGTCCCTTTTTAATCGGATAAAGTTAATGCCCGTCGGTCAGAATGTCTTTACGTGAGATTGAACTTTTAAGTTGTGCTATCGGAGTTTGACAGTCCTTTTAAAAAACTCACCCTTGAAAGGTGATAGTGACGTCAAGATCATATATATGCATGTGTGTGTGGATATGGGTGATGTTACATTGCAAAGCATGTCTGTTTCCTATCAATTCAAAAAAGATATAACATCCAGCTCGAGATTAGCCGAACCATTACCATATATTATTGAATCAAAAGAGAAAAGGTGCATGTGATGAGCATGCAACATTTTGTTTTGATTTCTTCGATTCATGATTGGATTTGTGGATTGTGACTGCATTTAAAGACTATAGTACTTAGCCTCTTGCTTCTTACGTAAATTAAAATCGGACTTGTACCTAATCAATCCATCCAAGCCCCTATCTTTCAATATCATAAGACTTGTAGGTTCATCAAAACCCATATTTAATATCACTCGTTGCAATCTTCTTTGCCACTAAACTTATACGACTTTTTTCTTTCTCTAACCCTAGCTGTGCAAGAACAACCCAGCTAAGCAGGTTTGTTCAGAGCCGGTCGTCCAGGCAATAGGCTGCCATCCATCGTGTACCGTGGTAGAGCCGGGTTTCCGGCAAGTTTGGAACAACAGGTCTCTCCGCGCACCGATCACTTGAGATCTCGTCGGCGACAGTTACCAGATCTTGGCCAACGATACAAAGGCATGCTCGAGATAGATTCGTGTTGAGTGAGCCAAAGTCCTCCGTCCGAGGAGCGCTCTAGAGTGTTGGTGGACCAGTATCTGTGCTTTTGTATTTTGTTTGTATTTAGAGTTTAACGTTTTAGGTGCCAGCGGCGTGTTAGCGTCAACTGGATTTTGTGTCAGCGTTGTCTAGTTTAGGGGCCAGCTTAGGCTGGATTAGGTTGTTAGATTTAGTCTGACAGTGCGCGATAAACACTTTAGGTCCTTACGTTAGCGGTAAGTCGTTTGCAATACGAGAGCGATGGTCTGTGAGGGTTGCAGGAATTTATTTCCAAGACTAGGTCGTGTAAGGACCCTTGCCCGGTCTACAAATACGTCATGTATATCTGTGGAGATATATAACATTAGGAGCAAGCTTTATTCAAAAAAAGAAAATTATACGACTTTTGTATATACACAAATTTTTAGAAAAAGTTCTCACACCTCCTAACTTTGTTAAGTCTTAAGACCTCATATTTTGTTAGATTTTAATTTGTTTTTAATGTATTGCACATGATTAAAATTTGCGAAAGTGTATGTAATACATCATATGTATATGAATGAATAAACCACTTGATAAGCATACTAAGTTATGAGAACATATTAAGGCCATACCTAATTCATGGGGTTGACAACATTTCCTTTTGAAATAAATGACACATATATTATGTATCAACAATGTAGACATACCTATCAACTGTTGAGCACTCAAGCCAATAACATTACAAACTCTAGACTTGGTGGGAATAACAATTCCCGCAGTCAGTTTTGAAAGAGCATAGCTCATGTACCGCTTAACAAATAGATTAGATCAGACACCGCAATAAATACGCACCCAGGTCAGATGCAACTGACACTTTTATACTCCCCACCAGGATTCAAACCCTAGCGGCTAAGAGAAAAACAACTCTTTTAACCATTAGGTTAGCCCTAATGGGTAGGTTGACAACATTTTAATTGTGGGAGCTCGACCCGATATTAGTAGTCCGTTTTAATCAAAACTTACGTGGTACTAAAGTTGGTTTGATATTGAGTTTATGACCCGTTAATGTTTTTTCCCCGCTAATGATCCAATGCAAGGTTCTACTCACGAGAAGATCTACTTTAATCTTGCTCTGAACAATAATTGCTACGAACTCTAGTATTTAAGAATACTCGGTATCTCTTGAGGATATGTGCTTTCGTATAAGTGATCTCCTAATGAGAAATGAGCAACCTTATTCACACAAAAGGTGCCAAATATATAGGCTTAGGACAACGACATAGATTTGCAAAGAATTACAATCTCTTAAGATCATCATTCAGTTCAAATTAAGATGAATACTGAAACTAAACATTTCTTGTGATTCAGATTTCACAACAATCAATCTTGCTTCAAAGTCTCCCTTTTCCTTGATTCCTTCCTTCTTTTAAGAACATGATACATCTAAACATACTTTGAATAAACGTTTTTCTTTTCGCACCTGGAGTAAGGTCTATTCTCATAAACGTTAAGCAGATATTTCGTCTTATTTTGAAAAATGTGCCTAAGTTGCATAATATGTTGCAATTTTTTTCTCAACCTATATTCCGAACTTTGATAGCTTTCGTTAAAATACACTATACATAGATCCATGGGATCAATTTTTTTACATAAAAATTGGATGTTTTTTTAAATATATATTTTGATTCTTTTGCAAGTTCAATTTGGGGGCTCTCGAACATTAGATTATGTATCGAAAGAGTAGTATGAAATAAGAGGCATCCCCAATTGCAATGTACAAAACAAAATGACGTGAGATGAAATACAAATATAAATTAAAATACAAACATATGGTCTAATTTCAGCTATTCAATTTTTTATTGAAAGCTGATGCTGCCACTTGTCACGATATGATCCAATGACTCAACTTTTATCATTTTTATTCTTCATCCATTTCCACTTCGTTTGAATTCCGATTCATTTCATTCTAGCGCCAATATTTTTATTTTCTCGAGATCTACAAAAAAACCGATGAAACATATATTTTAAACCCTAAACCCTAACCAATTAAACCCTTAAACCATAACCCCTAGACTCTTAACACATAAACCCTAAACCCCTAACCCTAACCCCTACACCCCTACACCCTAAACCATAAACCCATAACCCTCAACCATAAACCCTAACCCTCGACCCCTAATCCTCAACCATAAACCCCTAAATCCTAAACCCTTTAAAATATATGTTTCACTAGTCTTGTTTTGTAGATCTCGAGAAAAGAAAGGTATCGAAATTGAAACGAAATGGATCGGAGTTAGGGATGACAACGGGGCAGATTTGGGGCAGGTTCCTTCATCCTGACCTCGACCCAAACTCCAACTCACTACACCAGTTTACCTCTTGGGAAACTAAACAAATAGGGTTGTTAACCAAGTAGAAAACAAGTGCAACGAATTTTAAAAGTGTCGCTCAAGTGGGTCTCTTGACCAACGCTTTTAAAAGTGTCGCTCAAGTGACCTACTTGAGCAATTGACTTGCAAAAGCGTTGGTCAAACGACCCACTTGACCGACTGATTGTGAAAACATTGGTCAAGTAACCTACTTGAGCGACTGATTTTGAAAGAGTCGGTCAAGATACCTACTTGAGAGATGCTTTTGATGTTAATCACTCAAGTAGGTCACTTGAGCGATTGGTTATACATTCTATTGACCAAGGAAAAAAACAAGATCAACGGATTCTGATTCTGTTGCCCAAGCTTTCCAGATCTATAAAACCAATGAGCTCGGGTTTTGAGCCTTAAAAACCATCTTCTTCCCCCAAATTTCTCTCAAAGCTCTCTTCTTTCTTCCAAATATCAATTTTTGAAGGTAGTGTTGGAGCATTATAGTCATTGAAGGTGAAATGGTATGTTTATTCTTAACTCTTTCTTGATTATTTGTTAGAACAAACTTAAAATTTGGGTGGTTTTTGATATTAATTTGATGAGATGGAATTGTGAATGCATATT
>JAYMSW010004002.1:0-11482 GCA_036897725.1 Erodium texanum
ATTAGATGGTGCATCAGTATAATAAAATAGACTAGTAAATAATAAAGAGTTTTAATACATGTAAGTAATTAAGTGTAGATAGTTAAGTTGTCGCGTTAATGTCAAATTTTTCAAACAAAATAGATAACAGGGCCCACTAACAGAAAATGAGTTAAATGAGACTATTCGCCATCACAGCGCATGGAAATTGAAATGATATATATAAACATCCCGTTTGTGTTCCCAACAGAAAACGTGATAGAGTGACTGACGACGAGTTAGGACCCCAATGTCCGTCCAAACACAAGAGTGAGAGTGAGAATCAACAATGGCAAGCAACGTTAAGGGAAGGGCCGTCATGGAAGTGGGAGCTGATGGGGTTGCCCTCATCACCCTCATCAATCCTCCCGTCAATTCTCTCTCCTTGGATGGTACCTCTCGATCTTCCAATCCCATTTGCTGAATTTGATTGATGTTCCTATTCGGTGGGTGTTTTCTGATCGATATTGGCTTATTGTTTTGCTGTCACGACTGTTTTTATAATCTGAATTGTGCAAAATTGTGACGAGACTTATCTCTCATTAATTCTGATGATTCCATTTCCTTGTTTGGTTTATTGCTTCTGGTATGATATTTCAATTCGATCTGGCAATTGGCATGGTTGGTGATAACAGTGAACTTGGAAGCTTGGAATTCAAGGTGCCCAAAAGGGTTCTCTCTACTTGAGAGAGGTGATTGTTTTTTTTTTTCTTCCTTTGGCTGAATTTGGAGAGATGGAAGTGTACAAGCAATAAATGCATCATGGGTGATTCTCATAGTTCTGATCATATGTTGGGTAGAACTAACTTGTTACCTGTTGTACCAAGTTTTTGCCTAATTCATGATGTGGGTTGATAATTTGTAAGCCTTCAGCTTCACATGCCATTTTTTGTGTGTTTTGCGTTGTGAGCATAAATGAAATTATATGTAATGCGTAAAAATTTGGGTTGAATGATGATATGAATTTACAATGCGCCCATCAACATCCTCACATTGCCTCACAAAACATGATCTTGTAATACTAATGGAATGGTTTCAGAATCTCCTGGATGATTTAGATCTTTTTTAAGATCCTATAAATTTGTGTTTGCGCATTCAACTTCCCCCACTGTTTTGAAAGTGTTATTCGACCATTGTTTATTGGAAATAATAATTCTCTCTATCTCTCTTTCCTAAAAAGTATTATACAGCTTGAAAGATAATTATGAGCAAGCTTTGCAAAGAGATGATGTCAAGGCAATTGTTATTACAGGTTTGTATACGTGGATAATATTATTTGATTTGGTTTTTTGATATGAATGATTAGAATACAAAATATAACATCTCATTTGGAACAGGTGGGAAGGGGAAATTTTCCGGTGGCTTTGATATTTCTGCATTTGGTGGCTTCCAAGGAGGAAAGGGTATGGCGCCATTTACATGTATTATGTTCTAGTCACACAGCAGTACATATTTTGTCAACTTCATTTACTTTTTCTCAGTGGAGCAACCAAAGCCTGGTTTTATATCAGTGGATGTTTTATCTGACACATTCAAAGGTAGGCTCTAGTGTTGAACCCACTTGCTCTTCTTCATCATTCTCTTAATGAATTTTACATAATGAACTTGTTTGTTTTTCCTTCTTATAGCTGCGAGAAAACCTTCTGTTGCTGCAATTGATGGTCTCGCCTTAGGTGGAGGATTAGAAGTTGCAATGGTATGCCTTTATATATCTTTTTATCTGGAAGCTCATGCTACATATTTAGTTTGACTGAAGTTTCATTTTTCTTTTCAAGGCATGCCATGCACGCATCTCAACACCCACTGCCCAACTTGGTCTACCTGAGCTCCAGCTTGGGTTGATTCCTGGATTTGGAGGTATGGTCAATGTTAGCTTGGAATTGAAGGCATAAATCATATCTATTACAGGCTTATATAATTGATGAATCAAACTTTAGACTACATTTGATTGAGTTATGGAGGTTTACTAGATCTTGAGATGGACCTTCATTATTAACTAAATCGATTATCTATCATGAACTTCTTGCTCTTTAATTGCCCCAGGAACTCAGCGACTTCCTCGCCTTGTGGGTCTTTCAAAAGCCCTTGAAATGATGTTGGTATGCTGCATTATCATTTTTTTAATCCTAATAAATTCCATAAACATGATGTGGCATCTGAAGCTCAATTTGTTTCTTTCACAAACATTAATAATAGGCCTCAAAGACAGTGAAAGGAGTGGAAGCTCATAACTTGGCCTTGTGGATGCTATAGTATCATCTGAGGAATTGGTAAACACTGCCCGTCAATGGGCCTTAGCTGTCTTGGAGTTCAAGAGACCGTGGATTAGAAGTCTTTACAAAAATGACAAGTTGGAACCCTTAGGAGACGCAAGAGAGATACTCAATTTTGCTAGAGCTCAGTCCCGGAAACAGGCTCCCAATCTCCACCACCCGGTAGTTTGCATTGATGTCATTGAAGAGGGCATTGTTTCTGGGCCTTGTGCTGGACTCTGGCAGGTCCTTATCAGTTTTTCTAGTTTCTTTTGCTTGATTATCCCTCTTAAAGCCTTCTATTTTAGAAGACGTATGTAATGTTTACAGGAGGTTGAAGCTTTTCAAGGACTTCTGAAGTCTGGTACTAGCAAGAGCTTGATCCATATCTTCTTTTCTCAGCGTGGAACCTCAAAGGTTTGCTTGCATTTGTTACTTTAAGATCCTCTTGTTCATCTTCAGCAAAGAATTGAAGGTTGAGATCCTTCAAATGGGTTTTGATTTGATTTCTTGATATGTAAAGCTTATGGAGTTTGTGTTTGCTTGATATACTAGAAGAGACCTTAACAACATTAGCTTTTAGGCTGGAGTAAATTACAACAGAAAATCTTGAAAGTTTCTCAAGATTTGAAGTCTAAATGAAGGATAAGTTGGTATATAATTGATTTTATTGGTTCAACAAGTCCTTTTAACAGAGGAATCTCTTGTATACTCTTCTCAAGTTGCCTCGTGTACTTCCCTTTTTGTTCTTAACTTGTACAGTAATCATCATGTGACTGAACATATAAGTATTTTACTACAAACAGGTTCCGGGTGTTACTGATCTTGGTTTAGTACCAAGATGAGTGAATAAAGTTGCTATTCTTGGTGGTGGCTTAATGGGCTCAGGCATAGCAACAGCCTTAATTCTAAGTAATTATCGAGTAATCCTTAAAGAAGTTAATGACAAGTTCTTGCAGGCTGGAATGGGTAGAGTCAAAGGTAATTTTTGTTTTATTTTTACAAAAGTTTTGGCTACTTTATCTTGATTATACTTTCTAAAGTTACTGAATAATTCTGGTTCAGCTAATCTACAAAGCCATGTCAAGAGAGGGAAGATGTCTCAAGAGAAGTTTGAAAAAACCTTCTCCCTTCTCAAGGGTGCACTTGACTATGAATGCTTTAAAGATGTTGACATGGTTATAGAGGTACTTCATGATTCAGTTTACCATTGTCATTATCTGTTAATTAGGAATTATGCAAGACAGAAAAATTAAAGTATTTGGTACTTGGAACAGGCTGTTATTGAGAATGTTTCATTAAAGCAACAAATTTTTGCTGATCTAGAAAAGTATTGTCCACCTCATTGCATACTAGCAAGTAACACTTCCACAATTGACTTCAACCTCATTGGCAAGCAAACAAAGTCCCAAGACCGGATTATTGGAGCACATTTCTTTAGGTAGCATTTGATCACTATAATTCAAATTGTTATATCTCCCTAATCTTTTCTAGGCCAATAAAAAAAAAAATGTTCCTGATGCAGTCCGGCTCATATCATGCCGCTGTTGGAAATTGTACGTACTAAACAGACATCTCCCCAGGTTATTGTTGACTTGCTTGATGTTGGAAAAAAGATAAAGAAGATACCGGGTGTTGTTGGAAATTGCACTGGCTTTGCTGTCAACAGGACGTTCTTCCCTTACACACAAGCTTCCCTTTTGCTTGCTGAACGTGGCGCAGATCCCTATCAGATTGATAGGGCAATCACCAAGTTTGGAATGCCAATGGGTCCATTCAGGTACCTCAGATTACAAAAATAGGATTGAGTTTTTCACTTTTCTTGGTCGTGTTGGTGTTCTTTGTCATTTTTTTAATCAGCAATGTGTATCAAGATTTGGGCTCACTTGATTATGTAGAAGCAAGGAGCACCAAACTTTTGATTCTTAAGACTTTTTAAGATTGATGTATCATGGACATAAGACAAATTTTAAACTAGAAAGGATCTATAATATTACCTGAAGACCTCCCACCTTAAGAAAAATGCCCAACAAGAGTTGGTTAAATAGATGGATAAAGGTGGGAGTGAATACCTAGGACTTGAACCCTGGTTTTAAAGACCCAAGTTCAAGTGTTTGACCAATTGGACGAGCAAACTTTGATAAATGAAAAAAATTCTTTGTCATATTTTAGCTGCACTCATATTTCATTTGTTGATGCAGATTGATTGACCTGGTGGGTTTTGGAGTGGCAGCTGCTACTGGGGCGCAATATTTTGAGAACTTTCCAGAGAGAAGTTACAGATCAATGCTTATTCCTCTCATGCAAGAGGATAAGAGGGCAGGTAGTATCTATGCATTTAATATCTAGGCTTCTGGTGCACGTACATTACCTTCATGCAAATATTACAGGTCTGTAATGAGCAAATTGAGAAAGTGTGCTCCAAAGTTGCTGAACTTTGATATTTATCTCACCTTGTCCCTAAATATATAAACTATGTCCATCTTTGTAAAACTATTGAAAATACCCTTACTTTTTGAATATTATCGGAATATTAAGTCAAAAAAGTAAGGGTATTTTCAGTAGATTGACAAAGATAGACAGAGCTTTCAAATTTAGGCACAAGGTGGTATAAAAATCAAATTTCAGCAACTTTGGAGCATATATTTTCAATTTGCTCTTTGTAATTTAGTTGAATGAGGACACCTCTTTTCTTCAGTGCATTGCTATGCTTTTCTTTTTTTTAAATGATGATGAGAAAATATGAGAGCACTCCCTCACAGAAATTAGGGATATTTTGTATTAGGGGTGGAGTCATGTTTTGGGCTGATTCTCTTGGTGCCAAGTACATTTATTCAAGATTGGAGGAATGGTCAAAGATTTATGGAAATTTTTGTAAGCCTTGTGCCTTCTTGGCTGACAGAGCTTCAAGTGGGATTCCTCTGGTAAGAAGTCTGAAACTCAGTTTAGTTACCTTTTATTCTAATGATAGTTTTGTAACAATTTTAATTGTTGTGCAGAGCACTCCAGCAGATCAAGTGAAATCTAGGATGTAAGAGGTTCACATGTTTGTTGCATGTCAGCTTCAGTTAAATTTCTACTCGGGCTTTCTTCCTACTGCTTCATCTGATGCTACGAGTAGACGGGTCGGGAAGAAGTGAATAATATGTGAAATATAATAGTTGGTTTAAAATTTTGGTTGATGAGAATGAGGGAATAATAATCATTGGGATGTTTGGTTTTCTTGGCTTATGATACGTGTCTTCTCATCTGTCTCGTGACTTTTCAGATTCGTTCGGCTTTTTGGTTTAAACCTTAGGAGTGGGCTTTATTATCTATCCAAATCGAATTAGTTGTTAGTGGGCTTATTATGTAGGCTAGCCCAAGCCAGTTTATTGTCTTCCTTTTCCAGAGTCTGTTTTGATAAAAGCAAAAACAAAAAATGCAATCAGTGTGTTGGATGTGCTATTCACACCAACAAATTGCTCTCTATCTTTCTCTACAACTCCCTCTCTATCTCTTTTCTTCTCACCTTCCTTATCGGGTATCATTCTCAAACCCTAATTCTACATTTCTACTTTATCACTAGTATCAGAGAACCTTTCTGGACACTGACAGACACCAACGCGACTATCAACCAGGTTCTAAAGGAGCTTGGTTCCACCAATATAGAAGTTCGCACCATGTAAGACTCTCTCACTGATATGCACAACCAAGTTTCCAAATTCATAGATCTAATCCAAGCTCTTATAACCAAAATCCAAGACACCCCAAACAGGCCTTACACCACCGTCCCACCTTCACTTAACTCAGTCACACAAGAGCCTCACCACCCACCATCTATCCTTGGCCCTCCTCCACAATTTACACAAGAACAAACACCAAAACATGAGTTTCATTCTAGAAAACTACCTTCTTTCAATGGATCTGATTTCAGAGGTTGGGAATTGAAATTCCTACAATACTGTACTGCTGAAAACATACCTGAGGAAGAAGTGGTGCGTGAAGCCATGCTCAGCTTCAAAGATGCAACAATTCGTCACCACCTGCACTACACACAACAAATAAAGCTTCAAGGCATATCTGAGATTCCATGGAAAGATTACTTAGAGACCTTGAGAAGGCGCTTTATAGATGGAGAATACACCAATTATATGTCAAATCTGGCTCACTTACATCAAGAAGGCTCAGTGGAGGACTACTTTCAAGGCTTTCCAAGGTATTATCACCTAACTTTGTCTTTTAGAAAATGATTGTCTTGCTATGTTCATGAGTCACCTGAAACCTGAAATAGAGGACACAGTCAAGATGTATTTCCCTAAAGATCACTAAGCACTCATCATGGCCAAAAGGGTTGAAAATAAACTCTATCCACTAAAAACCAGAACCCTTCCTCAACCTTCCCAAAACCAACCATACAACAGATATACCTCCCTACCATACACAACCAAAACACCAAATACAAACCCAGCACCACCACAAGCCCCCAAACCACCATACCCACAAAGACCAAACATATTCCAGCCCCAAAAACCTCTAAACCCGGCACAGAAACAATTAAAAGATGAGAGGTTCCTTAAGGGACTTTGTATCTGGTGTGGTGATAAATACTCCAGAGAGCACCATTGTACAAAGTCCCAGCTGTATCAACTTTTAGTTGATGACACTTATGACCTATATGAGGGAGAAGTTTTTGAAGACTGTTTGACAACACTAGATGTGACAACTGAGGAGGAGCCCTTACAACCTTCTGGCTCTCCTATTATCTTCTTACATGCTTTATGGGGAACTACAGGATTTCAAACCATGAGAATTAAAGGCACATTGGGAACACAACAAATCATTATCCTCATTAACTCTGGTAGTACACATAACTTCCTCCACTCCTCCTTGATTAGAAAATTGAAAGCTAGACCTACCTACCATTACATCAAACATTACAGTCACAATTGTGGATGATAACACTCTTGTGTCAGGTTCTAGTTACTCTCAGCTCTCCTTGTGTATGGATGGGATCACCTTCTCAACTGATTTCATGGTATTACCAGTTCAGGGTTGTGATGTTATCTTAGGAATCCAATGGTTGGTCATACTAGGCCCTATATTATAGGATTTTACAAACGTGACAATGGATTTTAGGTGGCAAAACACTTGGGTTCGTTTACATGGAGTCAGGCAGGGCACTGTTTCTTGGGATGATGGAAAGCATTGTCACCTTTTGTCCAACTCACCTACCACTACCCCTCCCCATTCATTAGTTGTTCTCCACTCACACCCATCCGTCACTTCCACTACCCTACCTACCCCAACCACCACACAACCAGCAATAGAGAAACTCGTACTTGATTTCTCTAAGCTATTTGATATTCCCCATGGCCTTCCTCCATCCAGAACCCATGACCATGCTATTCACCTCACCAAGGAAGCCCAACCTGTGAAGATAAGACTCTATCGTTATCATGTTATCCGAAAAGATGAAATAGAGAAAATTGTCGAGGAAATGCTTTAGGCAGGAATCATAAGGCCTAGTACAAGCTTGTTTGCTTTTCCAGTGATCCTGGTCAAGAAGAAAGACGGTTCTTAGCGCCTATGTGTGGATTATAGGTGTCTTAATGCTATGGTTGTACGTGACAACTTCCCTATACCACTGGTTGAAGAACTCCTTGACGAGCTTCATGGAGCTTCGTACTTCTCTAAGCTAGATCTTCGAGCAGGTTATCACCAAATTCTCATGAGGAAACAAGACATTCCCTTGACAGCTTTCTACACTCACTCGGGTCACTACGAGTTCCTGGTAATGCCCTTTGGACTTACTAATGCACCCTCAACTTTTCAAGCACCAATGAACAATATTTTCAAAGCCATGCTTCGCAACTATGTCCTAGTCTTCTTTGATGATATCCTTGTCTACTCCAAGACAATGGAGGAATATATCATCCATTTGGGCAATGTATTTTCTCCCAAAGATTTGGAATATTTGGGACATGTAATTTCCGCTGATGGGGTAGCTATGGATCAAAGCAAGGTAGATTGTGTATCTTCTTGGCCACTACCAACGAATTTGACGCAACTCAGGGGATTTCTTGGCCTCACATGATACTATAGGAGGTTCATTAAGCATTATGGTTATATTGCTAGGCCACTCACTCAACTTTTGAAGAAAGACAATTCTCTTTGGACTTCCACTACTACTACAGCCCTCAAGCAACTCAAAGAGGCCATCTCTTCAGCCCCCTGTATTAGCTCTACCCGACTTCAATGTCGGCTTCTGTGTAGAGACTGATGCCTCTAGCGTGAGGGTAGGTGTTGTTCTAACTCAAAGGGGTAGACCAATAGCTTACTTTAGCAAAGCATTAGGGCCTAGGAAGCAAGCACTTTCTATGTATGATAAGGAAATAGAGGTTGTATTAATGGCAGTAAAACATTGGGACTCATATCTTATAGGAAAGCATTTCACTATCAAAATTGACCATCACAGTTTGCAATTCCTTCTTTCCCAAAGGACATCTACTCCTGCTCAACTAAAATGGGTCATTAAGATAATAGGTTATGACTACTTTATTGAATACAAAAAAGGGCAAACTAATGTTGTGGCTGATGTATTATCTAGGAAGCCTATCGAAGGGTCCCTATTGGCTATCTCTACAATGTCTACTGATCTTTTGAGTAGAATCAAAGACTCTTGGAACTCTGACCCTAAGATGCAAGAACTCCTTACTCATTTTGCTACTACCTCATCCACTGTGTTCGGTAACTATTCTTGGACTAATGAGCAATTATTTTGCATGGGTAAATTGGTTGTGGGCTTCGAAAAAGCTTTAAGAGCAGACATAATCTCTTATTTTCACTCGGGCTCTTCTGCTAGAAACTCTGGAATGATTGCTATCCTAAAGAGAATTTATTCTCACTTCTATTAGAAACACTTGACAAATGATGTTAGAAGTGCGGTGACTACATGTTCAATCTACTAAAGACACAAGCCAAACCTTAGCCCATACCCAGGTCTTCTCCAACCCTTGCCCATTCTCAAGTCAGTATGGTCTGATATCTCTATGGACTTCATTGACGGCCTTCCCAATTTCCATGGCTTTGAGGTGATCTTCGTTGTAGTAGACAGGCTCACGAAATCTACTCACTTCGTTCCCTTGAAAGACCCGTACTCCGCTATCTATGTGGCCCAAGCATTTCTTGACAACGTCTTCAAGCTACACGACATGCCTAGTTCTGTTATCAATGATAGGGATTGGGTTTTCTTAAGTTCATTCTAGAAAGAGCTCTGCCGTTTACAAAAAATCGAGCAAAAGCTCTCCACTTCCTACCATCCCCAGACGGACGATAACTGAGGTCGTTAACAGGGGATTGGAAACCTATTTATGCAGCATGTGTAGTGATTGTCCCAGAGACTGGTCGAAATGGCTTTCACCCTACGAGGCTCTGTATGGTCAAATTCCCCCTACCCACTTGCCTTATCTCACTGATCTACAAAACTGGCTACCGTTGACCGAAGCCTGGCAGCCAGAGAAGAACAAATTCGGCTAGAGCCCAGTCCAGAATGAAATCACAAGCAGACAAACATCGCTCTAACAGAGCTTTCGCTATTGGAGATTGGTGTTCGTCAAGCTCCAGCCTTACAGGCAGTCATCTCTAATTCGGTGTCCGAACTAGAAACTCAGCCCTAAGTACTTTGGCCTTACAACCTTACAACAAGACTACAATTTTCTAACGTGAATCTTGGTTTATATAAACTGTAAGTTATTATAATGAAATTATGTTTTCAAATTTCAAAAAAAAAAAGTTATGTTTTCATAACTCATGTTTTTAATTAATTAGTTATTAAATGAGACGTGAACACCGGCCAAACGTGAAATTATGTTTTCATAACTCATATATGTGGTTTTCTGTTATTAATGAAACAGATTCAGCAAATTCACATAATCAATAGATTTAGGCAACCTCTCCCGTAATGAGCAGTTTGACTTGTTCCCATACCTCTCCTGATGCATCTATATTGTTGAGCGAATCTCTAATACATTCTTCAAACGAATCGAGGGTGGCGATTTTGGAGGCGAGATCCATTTCCATGACGGAATCGTCGAGTTGGTGATGAGTTCACTATGAGCCGTGAACACAGGTGAAATGTGGCCGGTTTTTTTTTTTTTTTCTGAATATAGCCGTTGGAGACAAATGACTTCTTCGTCTCCAATGACTATTTCTCCCCAGTTTTAAATTCTCCTCTTCCTTGCTCCTTCTCCATCGATTCCACTTTATAATTCCTCTTATTTCTCCTTGTTTTTATCGACAATTATTCACCTCACCAACAACTCCTTCCCTTCCCTCTCTCAACTCCTCCACTCACTAAATGGAACCCGATTATGAACAAATCACCATCTCCACCTCTGGGTCAAATTGTTCTACTATGAATCGATCTCATGTTCAAATGTCCCCTATATCATGCCGATAGAGCTAAGAGCAAGTCCAATTTCAAGCGCTCCTTGAAGTGGAGAAGATCTTATTAGAGGTGAACAAGCATGTTGCAAGGGAGATGTACTTCAAGCGAATTAGTGTAGGGATACATCGAGAATGTCCAAGGCGAATAAGACACAAAAAAAAGAGTCAATGCGTTGTGAAACTTGTTTTTTGACGGGGACATTTAGTTTCGCGTTTCCGATGTATTTTAGTTTATGTATGTGGCATGACCATAAATTTTCAAAGTATTTGGTCATCTACTTCATGTAATTTCCGTTTCGAATTCGGTTTCCTCAAATTAAAATCGTGTGTTTTCGACATAGTTTTCTCTATTTTTGATATTGTTCACAGAATATTTTAGAGTTAATGTAGTCAGCTTACTATAGAACATATTCTTGATTTGCTGACGAACTAGATGAACAATTCAAATATTTAAAGATTGGGTAGTATTTTTCGAAACAACATCGTGTAATATGACTACCACTATAATTACTCTTAGAAGCAAGGGCGAAACCACATGGTGGCTTGTGGGGGCACGTGCCCCCGCTGAAATTTATATAAAAAAATTAGTTATAGTTTTTTATTTTATTAGTTAGTAACTGTGCTCCTATTAACAATTAGGTTTCCTAGTCTAATTTTGTATAACTTCTTAATTACCTAATCATGATTTCCTAATTATATACCACTTTTTTAAATCAATTAGTTTTTTTACTATTTCAAGTTTTATTGATTTCCTATTTGTTCTATATTTATTATTAACTAACTTT